>CM035423.1:3775891-3905891 GCA_020310875.1 Ceratopteris richardii | reverse complement strand
TATACACACATGCATGCATACACACACATACACATATACACACATGCATACATACACACACACATGCATACATACATACATACACACACATATATACACATATGCATACATACACATACAGACACATGCATACACACATACATACACACACATACATACACACACATACATACACACATATACACACATTCATGCATACATACACACACATATACACACATGCATGCATACACACATATACACATATACACACATGCATGCATACATATACACACATACACATATACACACATGAATACATACACACACATGTACACACATGCATAGATACAAACACATATGTACACACATGCATACATACACGCATATACACACATGCATTCACACACACATACATACACACATATACACACATGCATGCATACATACACACACATATACACACATGCATGCATACAGACATATACACATTTACACACATGCATGCATACATACACACACATACATATGTACACACATGCATACATACACATAAATATGTACACACATGCATAGATACACACACATATACACACATGCATGCATACACTCACACGCACACACACACATACATACACACATGCATGCACACACACATGAATGCATACACACACATGCATACATACACACATATACACATATACTCACACATGCATACATAGACACACATACACATATACACACATGCATAAATTCACACACACACATACATACACACATGCACACATATACATACACATAAGCTAGTGTTTTAATTAAATAGATATAATTAAATATATAAAATATTGATTTTGAAGTGCTTTTTTACATCAAATATATAAAAATAGGATTAGGGTTTTTAGGCTATTTACACATACATACACATATATGTATACACATATATATATGCATACACATATATATACACATGCATACACACACATGTTTTATGTCTAGGTCTTTTTTATTAGGGTTTTAGGGTTTTTACACATGCATAACATATATGCACACATACACATACACATATAATACATATATACATGTATATACACATGCATACAGAAATATACATATTTTAGGTCTAGATATTTAAGATTAGGGTTTTAGGGTTTAGGCATACATATAATTCAATTACATTTATATTAAGAAAAAATATAAACAAAATAAGAAAAAAATCTGAATATATAAATAAACATATATATAAAATAGGATTAGGGTTTTAGGATTAGGGGTTTAGGTTTTCTTAGGTGTTTAAGTACCTAGGGTTTAGTATTTCAGATTTAAGTCTTTAGGTTGTAGTATTTCAGGTTTAAGTCTAGGTCTTTGTGATTAGGGTTTTAGGGTTTTAACACCTACATAACATATATACACACATACACATACACATATAATACATATATACATGTATATACACATGCATACAAAAATATATATATTTTAGGTCTCGATCTTTAAGATTAGGGTTTTAGGGTTTAGGTATACATATAACTCAATTAAATTTATATAATAAGAAAATGTAGAAAAAATTAAGGAAAAAAATCTGAATATATAAATAAATAAATATATATATATATATAATAGGATAGTTATATAGATAAATAAATATAAAAAGAACTAGTGTGGTAAATAAATTAATTAAATATATATAATTAAACATATAAAAATAGGATTAATTAAGAAAAACTCTAAATATATAAATAAATATATATATATAAACTAGGATAATTATATAGGTAAATAAATATGATTAGAACTAGTGTTTTAAATAAATAAATTTAATATATAAGATTAAATATATAAAAATAGGTTTAATTTTAATCATTTTAGTTAGAGTAAATATACATACACATACACATACACATACACACATATGCTTATACACCTATTTATATACACATATATATACACATACACATATTTATACACATGCATACACATATATACATGTTTTAGATCTAGGTCTTTCTGATTAACGTTTTAGGGTATTAACACCTACATAACATATATACACACATACACATACACATATAATACATATATACATGTATGTACACATGCATACAGAAATATACATATTTTAGGTCTAGATCTTTAAGATTAGGGTTTTAGGGTTTATGCATACATATAACTCAATTAAATTTATATAATGACAAAATGTAGAAAAAAATTAAGGAAAAATCTGAATATAATATATATATATATATATATATATATATATATATATATCTATATGTTTTAGGTCTAGGTCTTTTTGATTAGGGTTTTAGGGTTTTAACACCTATATAACATATATACACACATACACATACACATATAATACATATATACATGTCTATACACATGCATACAAAAATATACATATTTTAGGTTTAGATCTTTAAGATTAGGGTTTTAGGGTTTAGGCATACATAATATATATAAAAAATACGATAGTTATATAGATAAATAAATATAAAAAGAACTAGTGTTTAAAATAATTTAGTTAAATATATATAATTAAATATATAAATAGGATTAATTAAGAAAAAAATTTGAATATATAAATAAATATATATATAAAATAGGATAATTATATAGATAAATTAATATGATTAGAACTATTGTTTTAAATAAATAAATTTAATAGATAAGATTAAATATATAAAAAAAGGTTTAATTTTAATCATTTTAATCACAGTAAATATACATACACATACACACACATAATTATACACCTATTTATATATACATATATATACACATACACATATTTATACACATGCAAACACATATATACATGTTTTAGGTCTAGGTCTTTGTGATTAGAATTTTAGGGTTTTAACACCTACATAGCATATATACACACATACACATACACATATAATACATATATACATGTATATACACATGCATACAGAAATATACATATTTTAGGTCTAGATCTTTAAGATTAGGGTTTTAGGATTTAGGCATACATATAACTCAATTAAATTTATATAAAGGGAAAATGTAGAAAAAAATTAAGGGAAAAATCTGAATACATAAATAAATAAATAAATAAATAAATAAATAAATAAATATATATATATATATATATATATATATATATATATATATATATATATATATATATATATATATATATATATATATATATATATATATATATATATATATATATATATATATATATATATAAAATAGGATAGTTATATAGATAAATAAATATGAAGAACTAGTGCTTTAAATAATTTAATTAAATATATAAAAATAGAATTAATTAAGAAAAAAATTTGAATATATAAATAAATATATATATAAAATAGGATAATTGTATAGATAAATAAATACAAAAAGAACTAGTGTTTTAAATCATTTAATTAAATATATAAAAATAGGATTAATTAAAAAAATCTGAATATATAGATAAAATAGGATAATTATATAGATTAAGGTTTTAGGATTAGGGTTTTAGGTTTTTTTAGGTGCTTAAGTATTTAGGTTTTAGTATTTCAGGTTTAAGTCTTTACGAGTATGATTTTTAGGTTTAATAAAAAAAACAAATGTTCTAAAATGTCCATATTATATTAGATGGCTAGTTTGGATCCAGAGGAGAGAATGGCATGTCCTTGCACTCAATGCAAGTATCAAATTTATCGGAAACGACGGATTTGTATCACACATGTTAGAGAGTATGGATCCTTTGATAAAAGTCGACTAGAAAACCTACACTACCATTCGCATGGTCCCCTAGGTGAGTAGATGGACCCAAATGACATTGTACTGATAACCTCTCGTGGACAAAAGAGAACAAAAAAGGACTTAGACATACAAGCAAGTACTAATAACATTACATGGAATGAATATATGGAAGAGATGCTCGAGGCATTTGATGAGGTGGACGAAGATCATGATGGTGGCGAAGATGTCGAGAGTTTTGTGGACACAACAAAATTTCCACGATCAGAAGTCGATGAAGAATATGAAAACATGCGAAGACTAGCTTGTTTACCACTTTATAATGGAGCAAAGATATTTGTACTATGTGCGTCACTTGCGATGCTCAATCTGCAATCCATTTATGGATGGTCAGATAGTAGTGTCACTGAATTTTTCAGGTAAGTGGATTTGAAATAAACTTTCATTGTTGTATCAAAATAACTTTATTTACTAATACCATTTTAATTGCTTAGTGTAGGCTTCTTAAAGATCAATTCTTGCCAGAGGGCAATGACATGCCTCCAACACGTGGAGATGCAAAAAAACTTTACCTCCCGTGCATATGGCCATTGCATCACAATATTGGATCGCTCGTGGTAGCACTCCTCTCAGCCTCACTCCTGGCCGCCTCACTCCTTCCGGCCTCACTCTCACCGGTGTCACTCCCACCGGTGTCACTCCTGCGGGTGGTGCTACTCCCGTAGGAAGTATGTCTCCTAGCTTTATGACTCCACCACGACCATCTTTTCAGCCATCCGCTACTGGGTGTAGTAGTAGACATGTGCGTTCGACACCTCAGCGTGATACAAGTTCTGGCCCGTCTCGTAGGTCAAGGTCACGCTCTAGAGCAGGAGGTTCTAGGAGTGGATCTATAGGTACGTATGGAGGAGCCAATTGTTGTGGAGGCAGTGCGACGGATGTTGTTTCGCCCGCTTCTACTCCTAGGATGAGTACCTCAGATGTAGGTACGCCACACAGTACACCGTGTGGAACACCACGTACACCTTGGGGTTCTCATGACCATTATGACTCCAAGGTGTATAGTATCTGAGATGGAGCTCCGGTGATGGATGTGGCTAGCAAAGCAATGCGTGCACGTATATGACAACTTTGCTCCATACAGTTTGGACACTCTATCATGTTGAAATGGAATGAACAAGATAAATATCGGAAGAATTATATCACATAGATGATTTGTCAGGAGTTCCGACCAACCGATGGATAGCCTCTTGTCAGTTCAAAGTGGATTCTACACACTGCATGTGAATTTATGTCCCATTGATGATTCGAGGCTTGTGATGCTTTCAGAGTAGGCTTACCAAAGCCTGTATGGTTAGATGTTGAGGAGTGGGATATGATTCGCAACAAGCACCAGCAGACTCCTGATCGATATCCCTAGCTGTGAGATGCCGCAGCCACACATTTAGATATGGTTGGACTGTCACATTTGGGTAGCGGTGGATATGACACGATGCGTCACGAGTTTGTAAGTACCATTTGATTTATTGAATTTGTTTGTATTAAGTTTCTCATGTATGTTCCTCTGATGTTTCGTATATTTGTTGCAGGAGCTGGCAATGGGTCGTCCTCCAACACGAATGGAGGAGGCTTATGGATATCCTCATGGATTGACTGCACTATTGGAGGACTTGGAGGGATGCAGTGAAGTCGTTTCATGGGAGCATTTGCGATGAGGTGATGAATTTATAAACTTGGTTTTTACTTATTGTTTGTAAATTTCATGTGAATTTATCTCATTTCATTAATGTTTTTTGTTGCACGACTGTTGATATGGAACGTCCTTTGCATGTGTACGGTAGTGGCACACCAAAATTTTGTATTTGATTTTTATATGGCAATGCATTGCTTTGCCACATTTTGTAAAAGCGTCATATATGACAGTCCACACTCTTGTACATGCTTCATTTATGAAATATATAACTCTTTTTGTACATGGTTCATGGTTCATTCTGATTATCTCTTTTGTGCCCAATAATATTTTGTTTTATGAAATCATATTTTGGTTGACATTAGAGTACACATCACATGTACTCGGTTTTTTTGGGCAGAGTGTATTGTCTTGTGCTAAGCAACATCATGGTAATGTTGTTGTAGCAAAGCACAACACACTCTGCCCAAGAAAAAATTTGCGGATATGGTCGTTAGTAAAAGCGATGGTACTCCCACTAATGTCATCGGAATAAGCGTCGGTACACCCAGTAGGCGCCGGTATACACGATGGCACACCCAACATAGGCATCGGTATGGGCATCGGTATGGGCGTCGGTAATACCGACGTTTATACCGACGCTATACCGACGCTATACCGACGCCCATATTGACGCTTATACCGATACCCATACCGACGCTTATACCGATGCCCATACATGCGCATACCATCACCTACACCGACGTCGGGGCAAAAATAGGTGCATTCATTTCTCTCGGTAAAAACCTCGGTATACGGCCGATATGTTGTAGTGTGTATGCACATATGTGTGTATGTACATGCATGTTTGTATGTATATGCATGTTTGTATGTATATGCATATGTGTGTGTGTATGTATGCATATGCATGTATGTATACATGTGTTTGTATGAATGCATATGTGTGTGTATATGTATGTATGCATATGCATGTGTGTATGCACATATGTGTGTATGTATATGCATGTGTGTATGTATATGCATATGTGTGTGTATGTATGTATGCATATGTATGTATGTATGCATATGTATGTATGTATGCATATGTATGTATGTATGCATATGTATGTATGTATGCATAAGTATGTATGTATGTATACATGTGTGTGTATGTGTGCATATGTGTGTATGTGTGTATGCATATGCATGTGTGTATGTATACATGTGTGTGTACATGTATGTATGAATATGTGTGTGTATGTATGTATGTGTGTATGCATATGCATGTGTGTATGTATACATGTGTGTGTACATGTATGTATGCATATGTGTGTGTATGTATGTATGTATATGGATGTGTGTATGCACATATGTGTGTATGTATATGCATGTGTTTATGTATATGATATGTGTGTGTATCTATGTATACATGTGTGTGTATGTATATGCATGTGTGTATGTATGCATGTATATGCATATGCATGTGTGTATGTATGTATATGCATGTGTGTATGTATATGCAACTATGTGTGTATGTTTGTATGCATATGATGTGTGTGTATGTATATGCATGTATATGTATGTATGTATATGCATATGCATGTGTGTATGTATGTATGTATATGCATGTGTGTATGTATATGCATATGTGTATGTATGTATGTATGCATATGCATTTGTGTATGCAGATATGTGTGTGTATACATATGTGAGTGTGTATGTATATGTATATGTGTCTCTCTTTCTTTCTCTCTCTCTCTTTGTGTTTCTCTAGATCTCTCTCTTTCTTTCATCTCTCTCTCTCTCTATGTCCATTGAAAACAAAAAAATCACTTGCATCGATGTAATTGTTTGCATATATGTGTGTATGTATGTACGCATATGCATGTTTGTATGCACATATGTGTGTATGTATATGCACATATGTGTGTATGTATATGCATATGTGTGTGTATGTATGTTTGCATATGCATGTATGTATACATGTGTGTATGTATGCATATGTGTGTGTATGTATGTATGCATATGCATGTGTGTATGCACATATGTGTGTATGTATATGCATGTGTGTATGCATATGCATATGTGAGTGTATGTATGTATGCATATGCATGTATATATACATGTGTCTATGTATGCATATGCATGTATGTGCGTATGCATATGCATGTGTCTATGTATACATGTGTGTGTACATGTATGTATGCATATGTGTGTGTATGTATGTATGTGTGTATGCATATGCATGTGTGTATGTATACATGTGTGTGTACATGTATGTATTCATATGTGTGTGTATGTATGTATGCATATGCATGTGTGTATGTACATATGCGTGTATGTATATGCATGTGTGTATGTATATGCATATGTGTGTGTATGTATGTATACATGTGTGTGTATGTATATGCATGTTTGTATGTATGTATGTATATGCATATGCATGTGTGTATGTATGTATATACATGTGTGTATGTATATGCAATTGTGTGTGTATGTATGTATTCATATGCATGTGTGTATGTATATGCATGTGTATGTATGTATGTATATGCATATGCATGTATCTATGTATGTATGTATATGCATGTGTGTATGTGTATGCCTATGTGTGTGTATGTATGTATGCATATGCATGTGTGTGTATACATATGTGAGTGTGTATGTATATGTATATGTCTCTCTCTTTCTCTCTCTCTCTCTCTCTTTATGTTTCTCTAGATCTCTCTCTCTTTCTTTCATGTCTCTCTCTCTCTATGTTAATCGAAAACAAAAGAATCACTTACATCGAAAACAAAAGAATCTCTCTATGTTAATCGTTGTCGTCAAAGTCCACTTAATGTTGTCCTTCGTCAAATTCCAAAGACCTGACACCGAAAGCTCTTGCAAAACTAAAGAGAAGAGAAATTAGAATAGGTAAAACATAAAGAAAGAGAAAAGAGTGCTACAGTATGTGCGATACTTACCAAAATTTCAGATCTAGAGAAATGGAGAGGTATGCATAGAGAGGGTGAGAGAGAGACAAATAGAGAGAAAGAGAGAGTTTTAGGTCACACACGCAAACTCGACAGTAGCAGGCTTTGTTTCGAAACGCGAGCAAATGTCAAATTTTTGCTCTCGGGTCTGGTTAAAACACTGGGTCGGTATGAGCATCTGTATATGTGCTAGGATAAGAGTTAAGGATGCTATGTCTCAAAAACTCATAAAGGGTATCAAAATTCCTAACTCTTCCTCTCAACTTGGCTTGTAGATGTTTGTTGATGATATGAATATGGTCATGCTTGCTGATGACTCTTCTGCTATTAACTTTCTCACCTACCTTGATATTTTTTGTCTAGCTAGTGGATCCGAGATCAACCATAATCAGAGTAAATTCAAAGCTTCCAATAATTGTGTGCCCAACTATGTTAATAATAAAGGGTATGTCATTCTTAAAGATGGTGAAATTTTCAAATTGCTAGGTGTTCCTATGGGATTTAACATCACCCTTGCCTAAAGGTGGGACTCAATTCTAAACATGTTTAGAGATAAAATTTACAAGTGGTATTCTTGCCAAACTTCCCTCTCCCATATAATTTTTGTTCTCAACCATTATGTTCTACGATGTTTGATGTATTACATTTCTGTTGGTTACCATCTAAAAAGAACCTTCAACAAGCCATCTCCAAGGCCAAGAGGTCTCTTTCGGGAGGAAGGTCTGATATCAACAAGATTCCCAAGTTCTCTTGGGATACCTTCTGCCTCACCAAAATACAAGGAGACCTTGGAATTACTTGTCCCATTAAAATGGCTCACAACATGCCATCTAAGTGGATCCTTTGGGCTACCTACTCTAATGATATATGGGCTTGTCTTCTGAAGAGAAACAATAAAGAATTTAAATTAAAAGGCTATATTGCTCAAAAAAGTCATTTTCTTTGAGATGTGATCATATCTCTGCATAATTTTATTCCTGTTGGATCTGTCCTTAGTTGCAGATTTTGGACTGCTTAGATGGAAGTCAAAACGGCTTGGTATCCTGATCATAAATTGTTGGCTAACTCTCATTTTGTTTTATAGGGGTCTCTTTGGATAGCCTAGCTCTCCCTCTTGAGAGATGGAAATATAAGTATTATTGAACACAAGTGCAAAAGAGCCAGCTTCTAGACTTGGAGAGATTGGATGACTAGGGGAAAAGTCTTTTCTATTGATTACATGATGGATTCACCTAATTGCTCTATTGCATGTAAACAGGTTTTGTTGAGGCAAAGAATAGTGCTAAATGACCAACTACACAACTATAACAACCATAGGGATGTCTTGCTACCTAAAGTTGGTGAAGAGATGTGGAAGAAGTTCAAGATGGAAAAGGGTGCCATCAACAAAATCATCACCAAGCTCAACAAAAGGTGGTCCCTGAAGTGGAATGCTTCTTAGTGTAGATATAGATTTACTTGTCTTTGGGCCTTCCTCACCACCATCAAGCATTCTTGTCTCCAATGGCTTATAATCGGCAATGGATTATGGCGTGGCAGAACATCTAGAAGATGTGGTATTAAGGATGTGAAATGTACAACATGTGTTCACGAGGAAGATTTACCCTATATCTTCATGCACTATAAAATGGCCAGCATGTTTTGGAGATTCATGTACTAGTACTGCAAAAACAACAACATGGTGCTCACCTAAAAGGACGTGCTGGTTGGTTGCTATCTAAGAATGGATATGGCCCTCTAGAATCTCCACAGAAGCCACGTGTTGTGGTACATATGGATTTATAGGAATCAATAGATTTTAAACAAAGGCAATATGGATTATCAACTCTATTTTTATTCAGGGCTTAGAAAGATAGTTAATAATTATTTTATTTCTATCAATAATTCCCTACCTGAAAATACCGAAGTCTCAAATGTAATTCATAATTTGCCTCCTAATAGATAGAGAGATTCCCCTGTTATCCTTGTATTTCCCCCAAAAGTTTGAGATGGTTTTCTCCTATATTGGCTGACTATATCATAGACCCCTGGTTTTGGGATCTTTCCCCTAGCACTATTGTACAAACCTTCATAATGCTCATCTTTACTATTGTCTCAAAAAAAAGGAATTGAACTTAGAATTTCTTCTCATAGAGTTCAAAGCCTCAACCACTAGACTATGCCTGCTGAACAAAAACTCTTAAAAATAAAATAAGAACACTTGAAATACAGGAAAGCCCATTCAAGGTGTCTTGAAATTGCGTATAGCCCCCTTCCGTGGTGGGAAGGCGACAAAGAGGGCAGAACAGAAGCGAGAAGGTAATAGAGACCAAACCATAAATGGGAGTTGAGAAGCCTGTATATCTTTTATCTCCTCTCTTCGATCAGATGCTGTGTCTGTATATCATTATATCACCCGAATGAATGGAAGGACAAACGTCTTGGTCTCTAGTGTAATCATAGACTGTCCAGTGTCCTTCATTGATATGTTTTTGTCATTCCGCTGACTGGGCTGCTCATCGTTTCCGAAATTCCGATCCCTGTGAGGCTGTGACTCGTGAGTCGTTGTGACTCGTGACTCGTGAGAACTAACGTGCTCCCTTTTTTGTTCGTCAACTTAGCTGACGTGCTGATTCTGCTGAAGGCGCTTGTCGACAGCCATACGTGTGTCCCGAGCTCGCGACCTCTGACTCTGAGTAATCAACCGGCTTTCCCGCGACCCTTGACGTATCATCTGCAGCTTTGATTGGGGCTATGACTGCGCGAGTCTGCGCCGATCCAGAAGCGACATCACATGCTGTGGGCCCTCAACATACTGACATCGTAGCGACAGCATCCTCCCTGACAAATGCATCTTATCGTGTTCACCAGAGCGTAGTATTCCGTTAGCTTAGAGTAGCCCTCCAGCCTCTAGGACCCAAGCTCCTATCGCGGCGAGATTTGAGAATGACAGTATGCGCACTTTAGTTAGATCAATCATCTTTTTTTTTTAAGCAACAAAGAAATGATGATAAAATTAATGATAAGTGTTCAATTTATTTATTTTTTGAGCCAGAACAAAGAAAGTTTAATATTAATGCAGGAAAAAGATAAAAAAAAGGGCAAGCCCACAGCAAATAGTTACATCATAATACAGAGTCCAAAAAATGGACCATATTCATCCTGAGTACAGAATAGAAAGCTAGAAGTTTATCCTTCCATCTATTGAATCGTTTATCATTCCATCTATTGAATCCATACATAGATAACACTCCATGTTGATTGGAGTTATCCAATGGGGCATCTTTAATGGCAACATATAGATATTGAGAATTCTCTTCATACCCAAATTACAAGACAACAAGAAGTCTTTGGGGGAGCTCGGGTAAGGCATGTGATTTCTATTCTCCCAAATATATCGAAGAATGCGAGCTCTTATTATCTCCCATAGCACTAAGTCCATTTTATTGCATTCTCCAAACATAATTTCTTTGTACCCTAAAGATGGCAGACCATTGCTAATACAAAACAAATTGAGACATTTCGAAAACCTGTGAGCATTACAACAGTTGATTAATAGATGGGGGAGATCTTCAAGTTTGCCACAGAAACAACAAATCCTTGCACTAATATTAAACTTCTTTGCTCTGCTCCCTATCCTGAATCCCTTATGTAATATCATCCATTAGATACTAGATTGCTTAGTAGAAGTAGGAAAGGCCCACAAGCATTTGAATCTATATTTCCATTGATGTGGATTCCAATGTACATTCCATTTTGTGTTTAACTTGCGAGTAATCACTTTGATGGGAGTATAAGTCCTCTTGATGTGTTAATACATGTCTTCAACAACAGTATGGACATCCACTTGCTTGTGTGATTTGAAGCAGCTCACTTTCTCTAGTAGAAGATTTCTTCTTTCTTTGAGCATCTGTTTGCAAGCTCGAGATAAATTGTTAATACTCGACATATAATTATCATCAATGACCAGATCATTCCTATAAGGCTCTACCAGTTAGTAAAACGACTCTTTTTGCACTTATTCATTCTTATAAAGAGTGCTCAAAGAAAATGTTAAAACCCATGGGGATTCCCGACAAACGAGAAGCACACCCTTCTTTGATAATGTCACACTCACGAACTTTCTCACAATCAGGAATGTACTTGTTAGAAGCAAAAAATCTAGAATTTTTATGATTAACAATCGAACCACTAGCATTACATAAAAGATTTAAACATTTGAGAAAGTTTTCAATAGTCTCATTATCCACCCTAGTTATCATATTTGTATCATTAGCAAACATTTGCAAGCCAAGTTGGGAAGGGGCACCAAGAAAAACTATATACCTTTAATAGTTCCTTGTTCCATACAATATCTGACCAACCAACCAAGGGTGTCACTTGTGATGGCAAAGAGAAGAGGGGAAAGAGGAAAACATTGTCTAATAGCTCTGTAAAGCCTAAAGGGGGTAGGGGTCTGACCAATCATGTGTTGGTACATTTGGCAAGCCTAGATGCTTGACCAAAAGATAAGGACTTCTCACATATTCATTTGGATCATTTATGAAGTGTGCATGAATACATCTTGTAAAAGTCATGGACTTTACCTCAATGGATTAATGGAAACGAGTTGAAGGAATCTCGTGATGTTAGGATCCAAGAACCACGACTAATTGGTGTTTGCAATAAAATCAATCAACACCTAAAGAACACTTTTAGGTGAGGGAAATTCAAATTTCAAAAACTTCTCTATGTGTATAAATAGATGTGACTTCTAGTTGTGGGATATGACAGGGAAGAGAGAGCCATTGAGCTCAAATATGTATGATTAAGTCCACTACATTTGCTTTGTATCATACATTCATTAGCACATACAATTTGAGTCATTAGTTCATGATAATCTCTATCTATTGTTCTATGCTGCAACCTCCTCATTTTAGTGATTTTGTTTGATCATATTCTCTATATATTCTTGATCAATTGACTTGTTTTAACTTGGGACTGGTAGAATGATCAATCTAGTTTCTACATATCAATTTTGACTACATTTGGTTCACTAGATCTTGAGTCGCGAATTATACAAGCTACTTGTATTTGCATATTGTCTTCCTCGTGAAAAATCAGGATTATACCTGCGAGTTCTTAAACTCATTCCTAAGTGTATACTCACTCTAAATCAGTGCAATAACATGGAATAGCTAGCTAAGGTCTGAAATTAGATGTGTCTAAAAGGGCTTAGGTCAATTAATATCAAGAGTGAGAATTGAACAGTTTTTTGATAGATTCAAGTCCAAAAATAGTACGTTTTTTCATAGTGCATCATTTTGCAAGTTATCTATTTTGGGGAAAACAATTGACAATGATGCTGCAAAGTATATAGTGGGTCTAAATGCATATTTGGAAAGCTAAAGATGTTTACTAAGGTGCCCAAAAATCACATTGATAGGTTGTAGAGCAGGATTATTGCAACATCACTTCATCTCTAGATTGTATCCAACCATCTCATTACAGTGGTATCAAAGCCACATCAAATCAACATGCGAGATGTATTTCCTTCATCCACTAAGAAATTGGATGAAGGTAATTACTTAGTTTGTTCACTTATAATGGAAGCATACCTTCAAGGGAGAAATCTCTATGGTTACATTTATGGAGATGAGATGATGTGAATCCTTAGAAGAAAAGGACAACCAAGTCAAGAAGAACAAGAGAGGTTAACTACATGGTGATCAAAGTATGGTCTAACTAGGTCTTGCGTTCTTAACTCAATCTCTGATTTTTTACTTCCACACATTAGGAGTTGTAAGACTTCACAAGAAACATGGAATGCTCTTGAAGCATTCTTCTCATCAAGCACTACAACTAGGAAGAAACAACTCTAGATGGGGTTTAGCACACTGAAGAAAATGCCCAAGCAAAGTGTGAATAATTTTGTCATGAAAATGAAGGATTTAGCAGATCTATTGGAGACCTCTTAATCTCCAAAGGTTTGATCTATACTGACTTAAGAACACTTCTATGTCAGTTATAAACCAAACTTTACACAAACAATGTTCTTCTTTACCAAAACTTCAATCAACACTTCTCTGAGTGAAGAAGTGTCTACTTCAGAAAGTCTGCTTCAGGAATCCACTTCATTACCTGCATAAAACTTCAAATTTCTTCAAGCAAATGATGCACAAGTATTCGCAATACCTTTGCGCAATCATGTCAATCATTAGTTCTCAAAACTAATCACCAAAAGTTTAATTTGATCATTAAGATCAAAGACATGTCAGAAAATGTCTCTCAGAAGTTGCGCCTTCGACATAGTCAACTTCTTAAGTTGATTTCTCCCAATCTGAAACCCGTTTTGCTAAATGCTTTTAGCCATAGCTTCCTTATCTTCTAACTTAAATTTTAAGTGCTCACTCATCAAAAACTTTACAGTATACACTCAGATCTGGTCAAAATACTGAGACGGAAAAGTGCGCTACTCTCAGACTTCAGTTTCCAAAGTTCACATATGAATGTTCCTATTGATCATTCTCACAGTAGAAGAGGAATTAGATTCTGAAACTCTAGACATAGCTTCATTAGCTTCTCAATTAGATGTGTACAAAAGGATTTCTGATCCACGTGATCAGACAGAGAGCACTCAGAGAAAAACCCGTCTCTATTTTCTGGGAAAAAACTCTCTACACAACTTTCTGAAGTTTGTCATCTACAAAATGACTCTCTTACTCTCTCTCTTACATTTCTTGTCATCATTAACTTATATATACATGACTTTAGACTCATCTCGCGTCTATGACACTACTCCTTATCATCCTAAAGGTTTTACTATACTCAATTTACAAGATTCTTCATTTATATGTACATATGTGTACAAGACATCAATCTAAAATCTTCTTCACTTTCACAAGTATCTTCCTTCACTTCATTCTGATCATAAGCATTCTTCAAGATCTGTATAATCACCAATTTGTGATTGGCTTGTTCCAACAGCTCCCCCTCAATCACTAATTGTGATTATTCCATTCTTCTTCACTCCTGCCATCTCCTTGAATCTCTGTAGCTTAGGTCCATCCAAGCTCTTTGTCATCATATCTGCCACTTGTTCTTTTGTTGGAGTGTACATCACTTCAATCTCTTTATCAAGTACCTTTTCCCTCAAGAAATGATATTGAATCTCTATATGCTTAGTCCTGGCATGAAAAACAGGGTTAGCTGCCAAATACAAAGAACTCATATTATCTCCAAAAATAATTGGAGTACTATGATCAGTCTCAAAACTTTTCATCAAGGTCTTCAACCATATCACTTCTTTTGCAGCTTCTACCATTCCCTTATACTCAGCTTCTGTGGATTATAAAGCAACTGTATGTTGCTTCCTTGAACACCAAGAAACTAGCTTATCTCCAACATAACAGAGATACCCATGAGTAGACCTTCTATCATCTGAGTCACCTGCCCAATCTGCATCACTAAACACTTTGATTCTTGTGTCAGAAGTGAAACCATAATACAATCCTTCACTTGGGGTTCCTTTGATATATCTGAGTACCCTTTGGGCTGCAATCCAATGAGTCTTCTTTGGACAATGCATGAATTGTGACAACACACCTACTGCATATGATAAATCTGGCCTTGTCAAGGTAGCATAGATTAAACTACCTACCAAACTCTGATATTTCTTCATATCATTGAATTCTTCACCTCCATACCTGCTTAATTTATGATTTACCTCCAATGGTGTAGTTGAGGTCTTGCAATCTTCCATGTTAAACTTGATTAGAAGATTCTTCAAATATCTCTCTTGTGAAACATATACTCCATGTTGAGTATACACAATCTGCATTCCTAGAAAATAAGATAAGTTTCCCAAATCACTTATCTTAAACTCCTTCTCTATTTGCTTTTTGAGTTCATTGATTCCTTGAGCATCTGTTCATGTAACAATAATATCATCAACATAAATGCACATGTAAATGTATCCATTTTCACTTGCCTTCACTAGCAAGCTACTATCTGCCTTTGATGCTTGAAATCCACATTCATTCAAGAACTTGACCAATCTATAATTCCAAGCTCTTGAGGCTTGCTTCAACCCATATAAAGCTCTCTTGAGCTTACACACATAATCTGATCCAATTGATTCCATGAAGCCTTCTGGTTGCTCCATGTATACTTCATCTGCAATATATCCATTTAAAAATGCATTTTTCACATCCAATTGTGATAATTTCCATCCCTTACAAGCAGCAATGGCAATCAATGACCTGATTGTAGACATCTTAGCAACAGGACTAAAGGTTTCATCATAATCTACCCCATAAGTTTGGGCATAACCTTTGACCACAAGTCTAGCCTTGTATCTAGACACCTTACCATCTGCAAACCTCTTTGTTTTATATACCCACTTACATCCAATGACTTTCTGATTCTTTGGTCTTGGTACTAATTCCCAAGTTTCATTTTCAAGTAGAGCATCATACTCTTCCTGCATTGCCTTCTCCCAATTCTGTATACCTTTGGCTTCTTCATAAGTGGTTGGATCTTCTTCTGTCTTCACAATGTAAGCATAATCTTTTGTTGTTAGGAAAGATGTATCATAACTATACCTTATAGGTTCTTTCCTTTCTCTTGTAGATCTTCTGATTTCTGCACTTCTCGAAGTTTCAGCCTCATTTGACTCTGGATCAAATCTTGGCCCTTCTTCTACATGATCCTGCAATCTACTTCTAGAGTCAACTTCATCAACAACTTCTTCACACACTTTTACTTTTGCCTTTCCTTTCCTTTGTATTTCTTCAACACCTGTATAATCATTTGGTGATCCTGTATACCATGTATTTTGCTCATCAAATGTCACATCTTTGGTAACAAGAAATTGCTTTGTGGATGGACTCCACAACCTGTAACCCATCTATCTATCATCATATCCAATAAACACATACTTCTCTGCTTTTGGTTCTAGCTTATGTCTTAATTGTGAAGGAACATAAGCATATGCAATACATCCAAATACCTTACAATGATCAAGGGTAGGCTTCTTACCCCACCATGCTTCATAAGGAGTTCCTCCATCCAAAGCTTTGCAAGGCAACCTATTCACAAGGTATGTTGCAGTGTTAATAGCTTCTGCCCATAAGTAATTTGGACAATTCTTTTCCTTCATCATAGCTCTTGCAAATTCTACAAGAGTCCTATTCCTCCTTTCTGCTACTCCATTCTGTTGAGGGGAGTACCTGCAAGTTACTTCTCTTTTTATACCTGCATTCCACAAATAATCATCAAACTCTTTAGAGAAATACTCTCCCCCTCCATCTGATCTTAACCTCTTGAGCTTTTGCCCTGTGATCCTTTCTGCATAGGCATGAAAATGTTTGAATGTCTTGAAAACTTATGATTTATCCTTGATTACATATAAAGTAATCCACCTGGTTGCATCATCAACAAACAACACATAATATCTGGATCCATTTATGCTATAGTCCCTTGAGGGACCCCATACATCTGTATGAACCAATTCAAGCATATTTGAATGCTTGTACCCTGATTTGTTGTAAGAACCTTTATGTGCTTTACCTAATTGACAAGCTTCACACTTGTACACCATATGTTGCCCTTCAATATTTGGCAATCCAAGCACCACCTGATTCTTCGACATTTCTTTTATAGCTCTCTCATTGAAATGACCTAGCCTTTTATGCCATAGGTCTAATTCAGATACCTTTTGATTTCCATAGGTAAATAATGCATGTCCCACATTACCTTGGACTTTGAGAGTGAACAATCTTCCTTCCTTTTTACCTGCAATTATGTTTCTATATCCCTGATTTGGATCTTGCACATAAACACCATCATTTGTGAATCTTACCTCATATCCTTTCTCCACAATTTGCCCTACACTTATCAAATTTTTAGGAATAGTAGGAACATAAAGTACCTTGCTCAGAAGTGTACTTCCACTCTTTGTCTTCACTGATCCAATGCTCTCCACTTTATGTTTGGTATTGTCACCTGTTTGAACTGTATGTCCATTCACCCTTGCTTCCATATCAGTCATCAAGGATAGATTCCCACTCAGATGGTTGCTACACCCTGAGTCAATATAAAACACTCTTTGATCTTCTCCCATTGATTCATGAGTTGCATTTAAGATAAGAGTCATATCATCCTTTTGATCTGATGCATAATTGTAATAATTGTTGTTGTAGGACTGAGATTGGAAGTTTCTTCCACCTCCTCTACCATATGATGTCCTACCACCTCTTCCTCTGAAATTGCCTCTTTGGTTTCTGCCTCCTCTACCTCTTTGATTATAATTCTGATTATTACTTCCACCATTTTGATTGTTATACCAACAATCATTTGCCAAATGATTTGTTCTGCCACAAATCCAACAAGCTTTAGCATTATCTTTGTTCTTACCTCCTCTTCCTTTACCTCTGAAATTCATCTTTCCCTTTGTGAAGTTAGCTTGATTTGAATTCCCTTCATCATCATTCGATTGCTTTCCCTTGCCATTCTTTTTCTTGTCCTTGGAGTACATAGCTTGACTTGTACTTCTATCATTGTCTCCTTTAAGATCCTGCTCAAAGGTTAGCATGTGTCCTAGCAATTGATTAAGATCAGGAGTAAAGTGATCAAGTGACAACTCTATGGACAATATGAAAGGCTTCCACTTCTCATCTCCTCTCAGACCTGTAAGTATTTGTCTTACCAACTTTTCCTCTTCAATGTCTTCATCCACTGCTCCCAAGCTATCTGCAATATCCTTCATCCTTGCCACATAATCAGAAATTAATTGTGATCTCTTTTTCTTGAAGGTTGTGAACTCAGCCCATAGTGAGGACTTCCTTGACTTAGTTGTATTTTGGAAATGCTCTTCCAAGGAATTCCAAACATCTGTAGCACTTTCCAAACCTCTAATGTGAGGTAGAAGATAATCATTTACAGCCATGTAGATGATACTCCTTGCTTGAGCATCCTTTCTCATCCATGTCTTCAAAATTGCAAGCTCTTCCCTAGTTGGAATACTAGGATCTGCAAATTCAGGTTTTTCTTCATCTCCTGTAATAAATGCTATCAAATCTTTACTCATGAGGTGTGCCTCCATCCTCATGGACCATGCTGGATAGTTCTCCCTATCTAGCTTATCAATCTGCAAGCTTTCTCCCATCCTTGACCTTCTGTATCTGCAATTACTATGATTTATAAGGATAAAGTGTACCTTTGATATAAGCTTTGTCCTTCTTGATTCTTTCGAACTCGTGCTTTGAACTCCTGTAGGTTATCTTCAATAATTTGTCCTTGTCCTCCTTTGATTTGGAAGATTTCCAATATCTGCACCAGTCGGAACTTCAATTGTCTTTTCTTCTCTTGTATTTCACCTTCAGCTCTGATACCACTATTGGAGACCTCTTAATCTCCAAAGGTTTGATCTATACTGACTTAAGAACACTTCTATGTTAGTTATAAACCAAACTTTACACAAACAATGTTCTTCTTTACCAAAACTTCAATCAACACTTCTCTGAGTGAAGAAGTGTCTACTTCAGAAAGTCTGCTTCAGGAATCCACTTCATTACCTGCATAAAACTTCAAATTTCTTCAAGCAAATGATGCACAAGTATTTGCAATACCTTTGCGCAATCATGTCAATCATTAGTTCTCAAAACTAATCACCAAAAGTTTAATTTGATCATTAAGATCAAAGACATGTCAGAAAATGTCTCTCAGAAGTTGCGCCTTCGACATAGTCAACTTCTTAAGTTGATTTCTCCCAATCTGAAACCCGTTTTGCTAAATGCTTTTAGCCATAGCTTCCTTATCTTCTAACTTAAATTTTAAGTGCTCACTCATCAAAAACTTTACAGTATACATTCAGATCTGGTCAAAATACTGAGACGGAAAAGTGCGCTACTCTCAGACTTCAGTTTCCAAAGTTCACATATGAATGTTCCTATTGATCATTCTCACAGTAGAAGAGGAATTAGATTCTGAAACTCTAGACATAGCTTCATTAGCTTCTCAATTAGATGTGTACAAAAGGATTTCTGATCCACGTGATCAGACAGAGAGCACTCAGAGAAAAACCCGTCGCTATTTTCTGGGAAAAAACTCTCTACACAACTTTCTGAAGTTTGTCATCTACAAAATGACTCTCTTACTCTCTCTCTTACATTTCTTGTCATCATTAACTTATATATACATGACTTTAGACTCATCTCGCGTCTATGACACTACTCCTTATCATCCTAAAGGTTTTACTATACTCAATTTACAAGATTCTTCATTTATATGTACATATGTGTACAAGACATCAATCTAAAATCTTCTTCACTTTCACAAGTATCTTCCTTCACTTCATTCTGATCATAAGCATTCTTCAAGATCTGTATAATCACCAATTTGTGATTGGCTTGTTCCAACAAGATCAACTAGGGAGCATTGAAGAAGTCATTAAAGAATAAGAGATAATGAGAGAAGTAATCAATGGAATCAAAACAAATGATAAATGGGAAACTTACACCACAGCAATGGACCTACACATGGACATGGAGGTTCTTGACTTCAACACCCTTAGGGGACAATTGTTCACGCATAGATAAGAACAAGAGTAAAGATAGCAAAGGAAAGGGTAAAAGATATGATGGTGAAGGTAGTACCTCCCAAGCCGATTTCGCAAGTAGAGGTAGAGGTTCAAGAGGAAGAGGCAGAGGAGGTAGACAAGGTAGGGGGAGTTTCAAAGCTCCTCTCCATATGCCATATGTTGGCTAACTAATCATACAACTGAGAATTGTTTCAGGAACCCTAGATATCAAAGAGGAAGAGGCTTCAATAGAGGAGGCTATGGAAGTGCAAGAGGCAGATCAAATAACTTCAATGGCTACAAATAAAACTTCAACAATACAAATAATCAAGGAGGATATAGAGGAAGAAGAGATTACAACAATTACAGTGAAGAGCAAACTCAAGAGGATTCACTTCCCTTGATGAATATGACCATGAAGCAAGGTAAAGCAGATGACCATGTATTATAGATAGATTCATGTTGTTCAAATCATGTAGCATGGAATGTGGCTCTACTCTCAAACTTAGAGGACCCATGAAATAGACATGACATTCAAAGACGAGATGGCACTAGATACTCAGTGGAAAAGATTTGAAATGTGAAGACTCCATATGGGAACATGAATCTACTCAGCAAGGTATTGTATGTACCTACCATAACAAAGAATCTCAAAAGTGTTGGGCAAATTGTAGAGAAAGGATTGCAAGTATGGTTCACAAGGATTGGAGCCTTTGTTGAAGATCTACAACAAGGATTCCAGAGAATTGCAAAAGGAGAAATGATAGGTAGACTCTTTACATTTGAACTCCAAGACACTAGAAATATAGCTCTTTTCAATCATGGTAATCACACTCATCAGGATTATAAATGTGGCACAAAATATTGGTTCATATAGGTGAAAGTAACTTGAAGCAAATGTGCAGGGATCAAAGTGTCCTTGACCTACCAAATTTATCCAAGCAACACATGATATATAAGTGTAGTGCTTGTGAGCTTGGGAAATCACATAGAAAACCCCTCATGAAGAAAGGATACATTCATGGTGATTTATTGGAGATAGTCCACATAGATGTTTGGGAACCTAGCAAGGAGCCATCAATTTTAGTATCCAGGTACTATGTACCTTTTATTGATTATTGTAGTAGATGGAATATCCCATAATTTATGAAGCCTAAGAATGAAGTATTTTCATGTTTCAAGAAGTATCTTGCTCTGGTTGAAAATAAAATAGGTAAAACACTAAAGAGGCTAAGGTCATATGGAGGGGGATAATATTTCTCCCATGAATTTGATACTTATCTTCAAGGGAGGGGTATGAAGAGAGAAATCACAAACTTCCAAAGCAAAATGGAGTGGTAGAGAGAAGGAATAGGACCATAGTTGAAGCTGCAAGTTCTATGCGTAATGAGAAAAAATTACCAAACTATTTGTGGGCAAGATGTTGTATCTATAGCCACCTATCTCATCAATAGAATCCCATCAAAGGCACTAGATGGGATGACACCTATGAAGCATGGAATGGAAGAAGACCTAGCCTGATCATTGCAAGATATTTGGGTGCATAGTTTATGCACATATTCCATCACAAATTAGAGCTAAAATGGATCCAAAAGTAGAGAAATGTGTGATTGGATATGAATTAATTAAAAAAGGGTACAGGCTATAAAATCCAAGCACTAAAGGTTTTATTGTTAGTAGAGAAGTTGTCTTTGATGGGAAAAATCTTGGTTTGAAGATGATTGCAAAAAAGTGAGGTTACCTTATGAACTAGAAGAGGACCTCCCAACACTACAAAAGGAAATTAATCATTTACCTAAACAATCATCTAAATTTGATGATAATTAGAAGAAACCAAGGAGGAATATCAATGGCTATAGCAACAAAGGTAAAATAAAGATACAAGAAATGAGAGATGTTGTAGAATCTTCTCAACAAACAATAAAGAGATCAATTCAAGAAAGAAGGAAGCCATAAAGGTATGGTTTTGACACATCTCTAGTTAGTAAACACTCAATTTATATTGCTCAGGATATTGACTCAGAAGAACCATCAACATTTGAAGAAGCTAAGAAGAAATCAGAGTGGACATAAGCAATGGAAGAAGAAATAGAAGCTCTTCAAGAGAATCAAACTTGGGAGTTGGTTCCCAAGAAGCCATCCATGAAGATCATTGGATCTAGATGGATCTAGAAGGTAAAGAAAAACACAGATGGATCAATAAAGAGGTACAAAGAAAGGTTTTTGGCCAGAGGGTTTGCTCAAATCCAAGGAATGGATTATGAAGAAACTTTTTCTCCTTTGGCAAATATGCCTACAATCAGAGTACTTATGAGTGTAGCTACCTCAAAGAATTGGAACATCTATTTATGTGTAAACTCAAGAAAGCTCTATCTGGATTCAAGCAAGCTTCTAGAGCTTGGAACCCTAGATTATTTACCTTCTTGCAGGGCAAAGGATTTCAATTAAGCAAAGTAGATCCTTCACTTTTCATTAAGAAGAGTAAAACTGAAGTGATATAGTTATGTGTGTATGTAGATGATTTAATCCTTGCAGGTGATGATGCTGATGGGATTAGAAGAATCAAATCCAAATGAGAGAAGATTTAAGATAAGTGATCTTGTATTGCTCACTTACTTCCTTGGATTGGAATTAGTCTACAAAGATCAAGGGATGTTTCTTACATAAAGTAAAGGGTTTCGATGGCGATGTGCCATGGTGCGCTCTCCTTATCGAGAGCTCCTTGACATGTAGAAAACGAACCTTCTAAGGCCACACACGATACTCCGTACAGAGAATACAGAATACGTAGAAAACACAGTACACAGGGAGCACGAAGATAGACCTCTTAGTTCTTAAAAATGCGATCGAACTTATAGTTTGTGACTGACCAGGCCATGATATGTTTTATTAAAGAACATATACAAAGAAGTGTCCAGTGGCCATTTGGTTTTTGACATGGACACTAACGGTAACAATTTCCCACTAAAGGCCAATATGGCCAAAGTAACTATGGGAGAAAGATAAAGAATGATAAAGAATACCTGAGTGTAAGTATACAAACGATTCCTCCCACGTGTTGGGCATGTTACACATTATACAACTCACTGTGTAAGATCATGAATCAAGTAACCCCCATCAAGTGACAACAGTGTCGAAAGCTATCATGTGGTAGAAATCTGCAGCATTATATCGAGTGTGAACCTTCTCAAGAATAATGCACTCAGTGGCTAAGCAATCTCGAATGAAGTGATACCTCATCTCAATGTGCTTGGTCTTTGCATGATAGACTGGATTCTTAGCCAAAGCAATGGCAGTCTGACTATCACAAAGCAAACGAGGTACATGCTGAGGTAAACCCATAACACAAGCAAGACGACAAAGCCACAACGCTTCCTTACATGCCTCACTTGCTACAATATACTCTACTTCTGTGGTGAAAATAGCTATACATTCTTGAAGATGAGATCTCCAAGAGATAGCACCTCCAGCAAAATGAAAAATGTACCCTGATGTAGACTTACGATTGTCTACACAACCAGCATAGTCAGAATCTGTGTAACCAATAATGGATGCTTTCCCTCTACCTAAGCATAGACACTTGTCCTTAGTGCCACTCAGATATATTAAAATAATCTTGACTACTTCCCAATGTTTCTTGTCAGGATTAGACATATATCTGCTCACAACTCCCACTGCAAATGCAATGTCTGGTCTCGTAGCTACCATAGCATACATGAGACTACCAATAGCAGACTGATAGGGAATTTTGGTCATGAATTCCTTTTCCTCATCTGATTTAGGGCAATCATCCTTGCTCGATTTCATGTATGTGGGTAAAGGTGTACTCAATGCCTTTCCACCCTGCATATTGAACCTGTGAAGTACTTTGGATATGTACTCACTTTGAGACAAGTATATGCATCTTTTGCTCCTATCACGAGTAATGCGCATGCCAAGAATATGTTTGGCATCCCCCAAATCTTGCATATCAAATGTCTGACTCAACTTCTTTTTGAGAATTGACAAATCATAAGAGGACTTATCAGCATATGATCCACATAAAGTATCAAGCATATCAAGCTGCCATCTGAGCATGTCTTTGTGTAGAGACAATGATCATCATTGCTTCAAGAATAGCCTTGAGACTTCATAAAAGCATCAAACTTTTGGTACCATTGTTTAGGGGACTATTTAAGTCCATACAAGCTCTTCTTAAGCTTACAAACTAGACTTTCCTTGCCAGGAACTACATAACCCTCTAGTTGTTCCAAATAGATCTCTTATGTAAGATCTCCATGCAAGAAAGTAGTTTTCACATCCATTTGGACTAGCTCTAAGTCCTCCATTGCAACGAATCCAAGCAACATGTGCAAGGTAGTCATCTTGACCATTGGAGAGAAGATTTCCTCAAAATCAACACCATGTTGTTGCTTAAAACCCTTTGCAACAAGTCGTGCTTTATACTTTGGAGAAGCATTATCTGATGTGAATTTCAGCTTATATACCCATTTACATGGTAAAGCTTTCGTGCCCTTTGGCAAAGGTACTAAATCCCAAGTACCATTCTTGTGAATAGAATCCAACTCACTCTTCATGGCATGCTCCCACGTGACATGATCCTCTATCTACATAACCTCTTTGTAGCAAGAAGGCTCACCAACATCTGTTAGCATAACAAAATATAAACCTGGAACATATCTATTAGGTGGATGTGAGACACGTGCAGAACGTCTCAATGGTTGTTGAACAAGAATATGTGCAGACTAATCTGAATGGACATTCTCATGAACATCCCTATTTGCAACATTTTTATGCATGCTAACCAGAGGACTAGTATCATCAAACACCACTCTTCTCACTTCAACCTCCTTAATGGGTTGTTTATGCATCTTAGGCTCATTAAAAATAACATCACTACTTCTGATCACTTAGTGTGTTTCAGGATCCCATAGGCGATATCCAAATTGTCCTTCTCGACCATATCCAAGAAAAATGCATTTCTTTGACTTATGGTCCAACTTTTGTCTAAGATTCTTGGGTATATGAACATATGCTTGACACCCAAAAACTCGAAGATGATCATAATATGGTGGCTTCCCTGTCCATAACTCTTGTGCCACTTTCAGACCTTTGGCAGTACTAGGTGAAAGCTTAATCACATGAACTGCAGTCAATACTGCTTCTACCCAAAAACCTTGTCAGAGGTTTCCATGATGCAACATAGAGACTACTCTATCTTGAATAGTTCTATTCATCCTCTTAGCTGCACCATTCTATACTGGGGTATAAGGAGATGTAAACTCTCTATGAATCCCTCTAGACTGACAGAAAAGGCGCAATTCATGTGAGGTATACTCACCCCCATTATCTGAACGTAAAGCCTTAAGCTTAGTTCCTTTTTTAGTCTCAGCTGAAGCAAGCCATTTTCTGAAACTAGGGAATACCTCATCCTTTGATTTGATAGGATATACCCAGGCTTTTATAGTAGCATCATCTGTGAAAGTGACAAAGCAAAGAGAACCACCAAAGGACCTAGTGGGCATAGGATCACACACATCTATATGGACGAGATCTAAAGGCTGAATTGAAGAGTCAATGTGCGTTCTATGCATATTTTTGGTTTGCTTTCCATATTGACAATGCTCACAAAATGAAAAATCAGAGAAAGATAACACAGTTAAGTAGCTAGAGCGAGAAAGATTTTCCATTCCACTATGAGATATATGTCCCAAATGACCATGCCAAATACAATCCATAGGCTATTCAGTAACAGCTAATAAGTGTTCTTTCTGTGATACAAATAAAGGATAAAGTGAGCCATCAATCAACTGCACAACCACATCTCCAATCCCCACAACATCACACTCGTAAGAATCACCAAGTCTCATGGTACCAAGAGACTTTTCTGCATAATTAGAGAACCATTCTCTATGTGGTGTCACATGGAAAGAAGCACCAGAATCTAGCAGCCAGGTGTGGGAAAGAGAATCAACCATAAGAGCCTCAGTGGGCAGAGTACTATCAAGTGTCAACACATCAACATCATCAAAAATAGCATTAATTTCTTCAATATTCACAATCAAAGTAGATGGTGCAGGTAACTGTTTAACATGCCCATCAACATTCTGTCCTTTATCTTTAGCATTCTTTAATGCATAACAATCTTTCTTCATGTGTCCTTTCTTATGACAATAATGACATTCGAAATCCCTCTTCCTTGATTTACTCCTACTCTTATTCCATTGACCATTCTTTTCCTTGTTCTTGCTCCTGCTACGTTGTTGATTATTTCCTTGGTAAGAATCACGAACATTATATGCACCTCCACTTTGAGTGCCAACCATAGATTTTCTACGAATCTCCTCACTCAAGAGTGCTCCACATATGTCATCATAGACAAGTTTACCACTAGGTGCACTATTGCTAATAGCTATGCAAAATGTGTCGCATGATAAAGGCAAGGTGCATAACAGCAATACTACTTTCATTTCATTATCCATATCCATTTTCTGAGCCTTTAACTGAGAGAATATAACATCAAAATCATTTAGATGAGCAGCAACACTATCTATGTCCTTCATACGAAGGTCATATAATTTTCTCATCAGATAGACTTTATTTGATGCAGTCTCTTTTTCATATGTATTGCATAACTTCTTCCAAAGCTCCTCTACACTTTCAGAGTCTAATACTATAAAGTAAACATTTTCTACCAAGTGCAAGTGAATGGTAGACCTGGCCATTTCATCTAACTCATCCCAATCATCTTCATCCATGTCAAGAGGATTCTTTGAAATTCCATTTACTAGCTTGCATTGCCTCCTTTGAATCAGCACATCTTTAATCTAATTCTTCCATAAAGCAAAGTTTGTGCCATCAAATTTTAGGATCTCAAAATGATCTTTGCCCTACAAGTTATAGCTCCTCCTCAGAACACTAGCACTAGACCCTGATCCACTGGATGTGCCTAAGATCTCTGATGCCATGATGGTAGAGAACTTAATGGAATGATAATGGAGCTAGAAGAGTCTGAACGCTTACGAATAAGTGTATCAAGGAGTAAATCGACCATTGTATAGTTGACAAAACCAAAAATCTAGAAAATTTTGTAAGAGTATCCTCTGCAAAATGAGCCTATGACTAGTGTCAAAATATCATAAAACTACAAGTACTGACATGTTTGCCTATATAGTGAATCACTGACTCCACTTCATATAACTAGTTACCCAATAGAAGCCAACTAGGCTTATCGAGCACCTATGAATAGCTGTCATACATCTCGTATGGGGAGGCTAGATAAGTCTTCCACCTAAATCACTGAAGGGAACCCGACATCTGGGTGTCTCCCAATTAAGAAAACATCACCACGACCCTCTTTATCAAACGTAAAAGGCTTTATGCAAAGAACATAACCGCTATATCAATGACCACATGGACATACATAAGCGGTATCCACATAAGCATACATAATGTGTATGTGCTCAATATATGTAGTAAAATGATAGTAAAAGGCTGAATGCACAGCCCAAAAACTAGCAAATAACACATGCAAGTGTGTGCCAACTCTGATGTGTTTTGCTCAAAAAACCTGCATAAATTTGCAGCACCTTCTCCCACCAAAACGGAAATCTTTCAAGAAACTTGTAGTTTTACGAGTGTGGCTGAAAAACACAGCCCCAAAGCTTGATATTTAATGTCAGAGAAGTACAAAGAACACTCTTCTTGATGTGTCTTTGACCTGTGTGAAGAGAACTATGTGCAGAAGTACTCCAAAATGGCTCCCAAAGACACCCCAAAAAAGCTTCATAAATAGGCTTTGAAAGCAAAGAATGAAGTTTTGAGGGACCAAAACATGTTCAAGGTAATGTTAACCTTATTCCTTCCCCGTCCTTAGACAGCACAAGAGTGTATCTTAGTGGGAACAGATTGCCACGGTTAAACGAGCTCCGGGGGGAACAATACTGGCATGGGTGACCTCCCGAAAAGTATCGGGAACCTCTATATTCCTTGATAATTGAGGTCCTCCCTCCAGCGCAGCCAATAGTGCCAACGGTGACTTCGGTGACTCGGATGACAAGGTATGCCAAGGTCTATGCCTTGGTCGCCGCCTTAATCATAAGCCTTGGAGAAAGCCGGGGGGGTGCTCGCTTCACTCGCACAAAAGGAACAAAACTTTTTCCTCTAACTTCTTTGATACGAGTGAAGGGTTTCGATGGCGATCCACCACGGTGCACTCTCCTTATCAAGAGCTCCACGACAATATCCTCTTGTGTAGAAAATGGACCTCTTAAGGCCCCACACGGTACTTCGTACAGAGACTATAGAATACAAAGAAAACACAGTACACAGGGAGCACAAAGATAGACCTCTTAGGTCTTACAAATGCGATCGAACTTACAGTCTGTGACTAACCAGGCCACTATATGTTTTATTAAAGAACATCTACAGAGAAGTGTCCAATTCCCATTTGGCCTTTCACATGGACACTAATGGTAACACAAAGGATGTATGTAAAGCATATTCTTGCAAAATTCAATATGCAAGAAGCTAAAGTTGCAAGTACTCCCATGGACGTCAAGCACAAATTAAGTTCCCATGAAGGAAAACTTATTGGATACATCACAAGCTATCAAAGTGTAGTTGGGAGTTTAAACTATGCTCTTCTAACTAGGGTTGATATCTGCATGAACTAAGTGTGCTTAGTCAATTCATGCACACCCAAAGGAAACCTCATATGGATGTAGCAAAGAAGATATTGAAGTACTTGAAAGAAACAATTAATAAAGGTTTATATTATCCCTACACATCTGATTTGAATGTAAAGCTATTCACTGATGTAGATTGTGCAGGTTCCAAAGATGATCGAAGAAGCATATCAAGATATCTCTCATTTGTAGGAACAAAGATCCTATATTGTTCTTCAAAGAAGCAACCTACACTTCCTCTCTCCTCAAGTGAGGGTAAATACAAAGGGTTAGCAAATGAAACACAAGAAGCTATGTGGTCAAGACCCTATACACAAATTTAGGATTGGATTTTGGCACTCCATACATATTTTAAGATAATATGAGTTTACTTCATCTAGCTGCTAATCCTATCTTTCATGCCAGGACCAAACCTATAGAAGTCCACTATCATTTTTTTAGAGAGAAGATTGTGAGTAAAGAGATACAACTCTCCTAAGTATCTATTGATATGCAATGTGCAGATTCGATGTCCCTTACACAAAGGAAGTATATAAAGGACATGCTTGCAAAACTCAAAATGGAAGAAGCTAAAGTTGCAGGTACTCCCATGGAGGTCAACCAAAAATTAAGTGCCCATGAAGGAGAACTTATTGAAGGCATCACAAGCTATCAAAGCCTATTTGGGATTAAAACTATTCTAATCTATCTAGGGTTGATATCTCTTATGGTGTAAGTGTGCTTCATCAACTCATGCACCTCCCAAGGAAACCTCACATGGATGCAACAAAAAGGATATTGAAGTACTTGAAAAGAACAATAAATGAAGGTTTTATTAACCCTACACATCTTATTGGAATGTAAAGCTATTCACTGATACACATTGGGTAGGTTCCAAAGATGATAGAAGAAGCACATCAGGATATCTCTCATTTGCAAGAACAAAGCTCATATCTTGGTCGTTAAAGAAGCAACCTAGACTTTCTCTCTCCTCAATTGAGACTGAATATAGAGGGTTAGAAAACGTAACACCAAAAGCTATGTGGATCAAAGCCCTATACACAAATTTAGGGTTGGCACTGAGGGTTTAATCCATTAATAAACCACTAAGTAATCATGTCATCTGGTAGGTCAGCATGCACCAAGGGTAGTTGTCGTAGATGAGTAGGAAATAGAGTTGCATACTCCTGCACATTCTGATGTGGTTTTTTTCTATTGTTTTGCAAATAGTGAAAGATCTCAGCCACATTTTTCTTCAATCGAAAACATTGTCATATTCAGTTAACCACCGGGAAGCCTCATTAAGTAGAGTAGATCGGAACACTATAGCCTTATAGACCGGATCCGCTGGATAGTTGAGTACAGCATAATGGATTTCGAAAGTATGCACATGGGCATCAGGATCATTATCGAGAAATCCTCCAAATTTCATATAGGTAAAACCAGTAGGTATCAGTCATGGTGGTATGATTTGTTGTTGTTGTTGTTGTTGCTCTTGTTGCTAGTGGTGTTGGTGTTGTGAACCACTCATGTTGTTTAAATCAAGAGGAAGTATCACTGCCGACTGATTTGAGCCAATTAGGCCTAATTGTTGCTGTGTCATCTCGTCGCCTTGCAAGTTCTCTGGTAATCTGATATCGTTAAGTCGATCACACACGCCTACACCCAATTGCCATTCCTTGTAGTTGACTTCTGAGGTAAACGTTTCACAAAAACTTTCATCCAACAATACACTAGTTTCTTCAAAATAAAAACCCAAAGTAGAGCTATCACCAGAATTCTGCAAGTTGATCCCGAAATTGTTTGAACTACCACCAAAATTCCACAAATTGCTACCGGAATTTTCCACACTGTCACTGGAACCACCGATTACTTCCCCAACCTTACTTTTCGTGGATGAGGTTTGTTGCACTTCTAGTATACCCAGTAGTCCTTGCACAAGGAAATGCTGAGGTGGCACTCCACTAGCCCATATTTCTTGCTTTCCTTCTGATGATTATCCATCACCACTACCACAAGGAGGTGTTCCCAACGTGCTAGGAACTTTCCAAAGATGTTGATCCCTTCTGTACTTTGGGTACGATTCTCTAGAATGCGTTACATGCATATATCATAGGATTCTTTCTCAAATCCTAATCTGTTCGCCGACTGGCTACTCCATGCCCCATGGCTGGTGCAAGTGTTAATCTAAATTGTTAATCTGGTGTTATCAAGTCTGTACATGGGTTCTCGGGATGCTCAGGGGTCTATAATATAGAAGCCCTTTATGTATTTTCCCTATCACTTCATTACTCTCTGACAATTACATCAAACTTAACTACCAATCTCCACTGCATAACAACTTATAACAATTAGCATCTTCACATGCGTAGAAACTTTCTACTGTTCACTTAGCGTCACTGTTATACTCGCAATTCATCAATAATGCAATCAGATATTAACACAGTACCTTCAGTTAAATCAATACCAAACAATGACAATACAGACGGCACTGCAATGTAACAAACTTGTGATAGGATCAAACTCAAGCTAGTCGCCCAGACGAACAGTCCGTCGACGCATCTGTCGCTTGCTTCCAATCACTTCTCTATTAACAAAAAAGAGTTACAACATTTGAGTGACACCCTGTTGGTGCGCGTCTTTTTCTAATTACAATTCTACTAAATAATATTCCTTTCTGGTGGCCTAACAGGTTTTTTAAAAAAGCAAGAAATAATGATTTGAAAAATGTTTGAATGTGTTTCACATAAAGACCTCTTGACTCCTAGTTGGCTGTGATCCCAGCTCTTAAAGTATCGTAAGGTGGTCTAGGCACATGGCATAGACCTATGACAACTATTTCACTTAGTTCATTTGCCACCTCCTTTCAAATGAGGTTCCATCAATTACTAGAGTGTCATTCTTATCGAACAGGTTTTTGGACTCTAGATTAACTATGTGAGCATCATTAAACACTTGTGTTTACCATTCATATCAAACAAGAAAAGGGGATTAGATATACTTGCTGAAAATCCTAAGACATAGACAATATCTCGTGATTAACCTTTGGCAATATGCGCATGGGAGCTTACACTTGCTTGATACGGAACTACCTTTGATTTAATAGGCACATCATCCACCACAGGACAAGCCTCCACTTCCATGTTCAAAGTGGAAGGGCCATGGTGGGATGGATAGTGTCAAACACATTGTTTACGTTGGAGCTCATAATTACTGTATTAATGGGACCTTCAACTTTTGCATCAAGGCATCGATTGTCATTCACCATCTCTTTGTCAGCATAGTCTTGAGTCAGAGCGTTCTACCAAGCATCATGTAATGACATTGTCTCCCATTTTAGGGAAGATGAAAACCCTAGAGGGGATTCAGTTAGAGAGTACAGTACCAAGCGTAATGAGGATGTGAGGGAAAGCAAGGACTGTAGTGGTGATACATGCATCTTGGGGTTCACAAAAAACCCTAAAGACCTCTACAAACTTCTTTCATCTTTCATGAAAAACCCTAAAGATGTTTTTTTGTATGTAGATATTTTGCCTCATGAAGATTCATTCTTGTAGTGAAGCCAAGCCCCGATGACGTCTCTAGGGTTGGGTCTATATAACCCCTTTGTGGGATCTATCTCCTTGCATAAATTGTAGCACCTAGATGGTTTGGGTTTTTTGCTACATTGCATTCCCTCCTCTCAATGTGGGTATCTTCCTTGCTTGATGTTCCTCGATCTGCACTCCTGTGCTCTTCCTATGCTTACTGGCTACCTCTTCCTCTATACATTTGATGGTGCTACATGAGGCATTAAGGAATGGTCTCACCCAGAGTTCACCCAAGACTATAAGAATCAAAAGGATGCCTTGTAAACCCCCTCATTCATGCTATGAGTACCTTTCAAGCTCATCCAAACATGGTGACTAAAAAAGGGGGAAGATGGTGACAACCAACATGTAAGTCGATAGTGAAAGCGATTTAACAGATAAAAGTCCAAAGTTTAGCTTCTTTGGGAATAATTCTGAGTCCTAACAAGCTGGTTGGCCTCTTTCTTCATCAATTCTAGTTTTCCACAATGATTTGGAAACTATCGGTACTCTATAGAATAGTGGGAGTAATGATGGCCTCCATATTGCACCCTCCATGCAAAAAACCTCTCTAGCAAGAGCTTAGTGATTCTAGAGGTTCGAATATCAGAATTGAAAGCAAAGCTTACTTGCATGCTGTTCAGATGCAACAACAATGTCTTTTCTCTATGTTCAACAACCAAATTTTCTCAATAGAATAGTGGGAGTAATGATGGCCTCCATATTGCACCCTCCATGCAGAAAATCTCTCTAGCAAGAGCTTAGTGATTCTAGAGGTTCGAATATCAGAATTGAAAGCAAATCTTACTTGCATGCTGTTCAGATGCAACAACAATGTCTTTTCTCTATGTTCAACAACCAAATTTTCTCAGGTAACCCTAAAGCTACTTTAAGGACATTTGATAAAAGATTGCCCTCTTCTTCATAATAAAAGTTACCCTAGTATAAATGTTAAATGTATTGTCAAGGAGAAGGACAAAGAAATAAATATAGAAGGTAATAGTAATTTAGGGACGTCCTTCAAGAAGGTTACTGTTAAAGGTAAAACGAAATTTCATAGCAAGTGGGTCAATAAATTTGGTCTTCTATTAGAAAATTTCCATAATCCTCTTGAAGACTTGGAAGATGGTACTAATGTGGATGTTGCACATACTCTTGAAAAGCAAAAGAATTACAATAGGAAGGAAGGTGTTACCCTAACAAATAAAGAGGACGATGAATACCAAGATAATAATAATGATGAAGGGGGGACACATGTGAGAAATAAAAGAAATCAAACCTTTGGATGTAGATAAGGTAATTCTTTTTCCCAAATCTAAAAAAAACAATATCATGTTGATGAATTTACTAAGAAGCTCAATCAAAATGATAAGGAAAAAACAAAAAACATCCAACTCAACCATGTTAGCTCTAAAGATGTGGGGGTTAGATTTTTCCAATGATAAAAAAGTTGATAATTTCTTTAATTGATTTTGACAAAGCTTATGATAGAATTGGTTGGAAGTTCATACTTCAGTCCCTCCATGACATAGGTGCAGGCAAAAAGTTCATAAAGTACACAAATATCCTTTTTGGGAATGCTCATTCTAGCGTTTCCATGATGTAAGGAGATGGTTGGATAGAATCCAGAGATGAAGTGGTGTTGCAATAAACCTACTCTACACATGCCAATGTGACTTCAGAATGCCTCGGTTGTATGACCTTCGATGCGGTAATAGCCATGGCATTGCAGTTGGAGCATAAAGTTGGCGGTTTCACTGAAGATCTAGATTGGCTAAAGGCATCCAAGAGCACGAGTGAGGATCCATTGAAATAGGTGCAGTGCACAAAATGTAAGAACCCGGGACATACTACTTCTACATGTGCACTAAGCCAAATGTACTGCGCTATTTTTAATATGGGGAGTCATTCTATCAAAACGTGTCCATATAATGCCAAAGTACATGCCCCAAAGTAGAGACCAGATGGACCGTAAATGCTATAATACAAGAACAGGGACAATAGGCTACCCACTATGTACCACCACATTTGAGAAATACTTCTTACCAAAGTTATAAAAACTACAGGGGACCGTGAGCAAACAATTTCGGACTGTCCCGATGGAGCTTAGGCCATATGGGTGGGAATATCTCTTCCACCACCAGGATGCCATTTCTGTGATGAGATTGGACATATTCATAGATATTGCAAAGAGGCATCCGAGTATGATAAATGAAGAAAAGAACGACAACATACAATGGAAAATATGGTATATATTTCAGCAGTAGTTACACAAGGAGAAGCAATTCAAAAATGGTTCGACAAGAAGTTACAATCGGCTGCTGAGATTTTTGAGCCTGGCATTCGAGAACAATAGAGAGTTTTTACCAAAGCTAGTAGATGGGCGAGTCAAGAGCCAACTTTCTTCCCGGATCTGGTACCTCTGGTCCAATAGACAGTACCGAATCTACCATCGGAAGAACCGAGTCTGGTGAAAGTGTCGTCGGAGAGTCCACCGAATTCAGTATCGGGTACGTCGACTCTTGACTCTATGTGGAATATTTTATCACAGGCATCTATTACAATGCCTTTGGGGCAACTGTTAGCATTGGTTCGGGATGTACGATAACAATTTCAACAACAAATTAGTCTAGGATCTTCGTGTACACCTGTTATGGCAACTATCAGTCCAAAAATTGATTCTACGGTGGACCATGTTGTTCCTTTAATTACGATATGGTATAAAAACCACAAAATCACTCAAGTGTTAATTGGCGGAGGCTCTGGTGTGAATATTGCAATAGCTGCACTTTGTAAACAGTTAGGATGGACTCAGATTGAACTTGTTCAGTTTTTTGTGAGAATGGTGGATCAATCTAGGGTCCATCCAATGGGCTTGGTGTGTGATATACCCATTACTCTTCAGGGAGCGGTGTTCAAAATGACTTTTGTTGTTCTAGAATTACCTGAATCAAGTCTAGATTACAACTTTTTATTCGGGAGGCCCTAGCTGAAACAAGCCAAAGTGTTGCAGGGTTGGTCTGCACACGAATTTATTTTCAAAAGCAATCATCAAAAATATGTGGTACCCTTGGATGAGATGAAGCCTTGCGACCTTCATGCTCGACCTTACGTGGCCAAACCTGTGCATATGCTCGACAGACTTTCAGACGATGAAGAAGAAGCTTTTCTCAATGCTAACCAGGATTAGCTAGCCCTGGGTACAGTCGACTTACAAGCGATTGCAGGTATTTGGAATCTGACCGTTTGTACGGTAGTTCCACTTATCGAAGAAGTGGACCCAACTCCGGATCAAGTTTTGAATGCCACAAATTTACACCAATTATTCCAATCACCTGAGGATATATCCATGCCCCGGTAGTTTTATGTACTGAAAGATGAGCTCAGCACCTGCAATTTGGGAGATGAGGTTACACTACGATCGATCAAGCTTAAGGCTGGGCTACTAAAAATTTTTCAAAATGATCTACTACAATTGCTGACAGAGTTTTAAGATGTATTCGTGTGGGACTATCGAGATATGAAAGGGTTGGACCCTCGAAGTTTCTACAAGAAATACACCTTTGAAACTGGCATATGTTCTAGAGGCAATTGCACCCATGGAATTGGTGATCCCTAGTTTACGGGTGGCATTGGATCATAAGCTATTATCAAAAGAGTCCTTTCCTTTCCGGTTGGATGTGTTGTGGTCTTTGGATGAACAATGCCTAGAAAGTTTCCTGATGCTGCACGAAGTGCAACTGCGGCAAGCTAAGAGACATGATCGATTTCTCTAGAATCTCGTTTTTACCAAAGGATAATTAGTTCTGTTCTATAATGCTAAGTCTAATCGTTCAGCGGGCAAGTTCAAGCTTCGGTGGTTTGGTCCTTACCGTATTGCAGACTAGGTTGGACCCGCTACTTTCAGGTTATCCACTTTAAATGGTACTCTTCTTCATAAACCCATCAATGGGTCGAAACTTCGTCCGTATTCTAACATGACTTCTTCATCTTAATTACTTGTTGGTAATTTTTTTATTATTCATCCGGTTTTTGTTGGCTTTTTCGCCTGACTTGTATTTCCATTACGCATGTTTCGGTTTCCCGTCTAACTCTAAAATTTCGGTTCTATTATGTAACCATGATTAGCTGCCACACTACACGTTTGGTTTTGTTAATGCGTGAATGTCCTCATTATGCATGCATCTTCCCAACCACTGGTGATGATTGTATTTTCTACCCGTGCTTCCATTCGGCATTTTTACTTAATCAAGTTCTTTACCCTCTTTTTCGCTATTGCAGTGTACTTGTGCTCTGTGTTTTCCTTGTTGTCTTTTGCATTCGCTTTCTATTGCTCGTGATGGAAGCTCTAGCAAACATCACCACATTCCCTGCTGGCCTAGCTTTTGATTTGATCGAGTTTCTGCAAGCACGCTCGCTATTGGCATTCGCCAAATTGCCATGGCATTCGATTGAATGTCACCCATTTTTTGCTCAAGTAGTCCTTGCTATAGCCGACATTCCTGAGACAGAGACTTGTTGGCCGATTACATGCCTCAACCCGCGTGTCCTAGTGACCTTGAACACTGTAGCCGAGGGACTCCATCTCCCTCAAGAGGGCAGTGTAGATGTTCCACTCTTGCCAATGACGACCATGAAGCAACTCTTCCCGTGCCAATCATCTAACGAATTCGCAATCCTCTGTCACCCTAAACCGGAGTGCTCGGCCCTACAATTCCTGGTGGTTGCACTCAACCTCCAGAAATGTACCTAAATTTCTCGCCCGTTCTACTCTATGATCGACGCCACTGCCTGCGAAGCAGTTAACTGGTCATTGTTCTTTTTCTAGGGCATTCACCGAGAATGTCATGCTATCTCCTGGCAACTGGCAAAGGGTGACATTCCTCGAACTCGACTCCCCCATCTTCTTTCCTTCCTTCTTCTGATGATTCACCCTGTGCAGCCTCCTCCGATGCATACTCTACTGTTCCATGAAGAATCCATGCAGGTTATGGAGGTTGAAGACATCGAGGATATCCTGCAGTTCTTTCAAGGAAAGCATAGGAAACTTAGCCCCTCCCAGAGTCAAGCCTAGCCCTCCTCAACCGTCAATCTGCAAGACACTGCCTCTTTTGCACCTATCCTTTCCGCCCGACCTTCACCGAAGGATCAAGATAATACAGACACGGTTATGGAAGATGTTCAACCCATCAATATAGTTGTTCAACAGCAGACCCACTCTAATGATAAAGCACCCGACACAATCACGGAGGCTGTGAATTTCACAGAGCAAACACAAACCAAGGAAGTGCTGGTTCAGCCGCATGCTCAACTTGTTACGGTAACCCCCCCCCCCTATCCCTCCTTCTTCACCAAAAGCTACCCCACCTCCTCTTTCCCCGTCCAAAGTGCCCTTACCTCCTAGCCCTCCTCTTTCGCCTCATCCTTCTGTAGCCATTTGCCATTCTCAACCCATCCCTTCCTCCATCGATTATTCTTCTGCTTCCTCTTCCGCAACCGTATCCGCCAATCCCTCTAGACCCATTTCTACCTCTATCATCCCTGACTTTTGCTCTATTAGCCCAAATTGGGGACTTCCTTATACACCTCTCCAAGCAACTCCCTCACCAAATACATGATGCCCACCAGTCCCTGTGTACGGAATACCTGTCCAAAGTTGATTTACTGGAAGCAGATATCACACCCCTCCAAGAAGAGATATTAGCTGTCAAAGCCGATGCAAGTTTATTACAGGAGCACATTATGACTTTATAGGGGCAATTGACTGAAAAGGATGCCATCATAGTAGATCATGACACTGAGATCATTCAATTCAAACAAGCAGTAACCGACAAGGAGGATGCTCAGCATGCTCCAGGAAACCTGTTAGATAGGACTCGAAGTGAGTTCCTTATAGTAGAGCAGAATTGTCAAGTGATGGCAGAGAAAGCTTTACAAGCAGAGAAAGAGCTGAAGAAGGTGACTGAAGAACTCTTCCATAAAAGCCGCACACTGGAAGATGAAATTGGACGAACCATCAAATTGAAGAAAGATATTGAAGCTATTCACAAAGAAAGACAAGATTTCTTCAGAACCATGTAGTTATAATCCCAAGAATTAGAACACCAAGAAAAGCAACTAGGTATACAAGAGGAGCAAATCTCCCGAATTGATGCAAAGATTGAAGAAGCAAATTTACGACGTGATGTTGCATTGGCCAATGACTTCTATGTGCAAGAAACATTTTTGCAAAATCAGGCTGATATTTTGTTATCCCAAGTCATCGCTTCTAACTCTGTGCACATAGATGCACACCTTGTAGAACCGCAAATTTTGCAAGATATGTTAGAATCTTTAAAGCAAAAAATATCCCACACATTTAAGTTAGCCAGAACCATGTACATACGAGGAATCATTGATTATTCTTAGCCTTGTAACTTTACCTACGAGGTTTGATCCACTGTGCGTGCCAGTGTCAGGCTGCCCGAAAGGAATATTATTTAGTAGAATTTTAATTAGGAAAAGACGTGCACCAAAAGGGTGTTGCACACATGTTGTAACTCTTTTCTGTTAATAGAGAAGTGATTGAAAGTGAGTGACAGATGTGTCGTCGGACTGTTTATCTGGGCAACCTCCTGGAGTTTGATCCAGGAGGCAGAGTATAAAGGTATGGTTGAAGCTACAAAGGAAGTCATATGGCTAAAGACTCTTATGAAGAGTTTTGACATTATTCAGAGTACACCCACTATTCATGGAGATAACATGAGTTCATTGTATCTAGTTGCTAACCCTCTTTCTCATGCCAGGACTAAACATATTGAGATTTAGTATCACTTTCTAAGAGAGAAGGTGATTGATAAGGAGATTGAAGTTATACATACTTCAGCAAAGGATCAGATTGCAGATATGCTAACCAAAAGCTTGGATGGACCAAAGCTACAGAGATTCAAAGACATGGAAGGTATAAAGAAGATAGAGAAAACCTCAATTGATGATTGAGGGGGAGTTGTTGGTGCAAATCAACCACCAATTGATGTTTTGGATAAAGACGTGAAGACAAATAATGAAGAAAAGATTTTTTTATGAAGCTTGAAGATAGTACATGTTCAGAAGATGAAGACTTGTATACATATGTACATTACTTTGTAGTTAGCTCACATATACCTTTTGTATGGTCATGAGCTTGTACATATATGCCTATATATACAAGTAAAAAGTTGGGGAAATATGTAAGAGCATGTGAAGAGAAGAATTAGGAGTTGTAAGATTCATTAGACATTTTAGAAATGAGGTAGAGCTCTCTTATCACTCATATGTAAAACTTTTCAGGAATGAAGAAATATTGCACCAGATCTTTTGCTTAGTACTCCTTTGTTTGATCTTTTGTGAAATCCTTTTGTAAAAGTGTAAGTCTATAGTTGATTGACCTCTATACAAGTTTTCAGATCCTAATTGTGATCAGGCTGAGAGAATTGAGAGTAGGAACATTTACATGTGTAATTGCAAATAAGTGAAGTTGCAACGGGTGCAAAATTCAATGCTAATGTTTTGGTCAGTTCTCCTTCCATAGTGTAAATTTTTGAGCAAGTGAGCACTCATTCTTTAAGTTGGAAGGTAAGCTAGCTTTGGCTAAAAGCATTTGAATAAATACGTTATACTTTGGGAGAACTATGTATTAAAAGTTACAGGTGTCAAAGTTGACTGTAAAGAAGTATAGTTTTAGACATAGGTGAATTGTTTACATCATTTCTCAAGATCTACTGAGTCTTTTGAAATGACGTAGCTTGGAGAAGGTGCAAAGTCTATAGGAGACATCTTTTGCAAATTTTTATAAAAAACTTTACACATTTGATTAGTCAATGAGTGAGTTATGTGCAGCAATCTTTCTGCGTAGTTACTCTCTTCACAATTTGTTCAAGATTTTGGTAATTGAGTGTTGATCCTCCAAATTGGTAAAGGTTTTGAGTTATTCTTGATATAGAGGTGCTCTAACATCAAAGATAGCTTGTTCATTTGGAGATTAACACTCTCCATCAGAATACTATTCCATGCTAACTATATGTTGCTACGATTATCACAATAGATGGTGATAGGCTTTTGCACTTCCACACCTAAATATGAAAGTAGCATCTCTAGCCATGATGCCTCATATGCTACCATTGAAACACCTCTATACATAGCCTCTGTACTCGACATAGAAATAGAGGGTTGCTTCTTATTGCTCCATGTAATAGCTGCACTTCCAAGTGAGAATAGAAAGCCACTAGTAGATCTTCTATCTAGAATGCTACCAGTCCAATTTGCATTGGTGTATCCATGAACTTGCAAATCTACACCAGCTTCATAAAACAATGCATAATCCATAGTAGCACTCACATAACATAGAGTGCACCTCAAAACATCTAAATGTGGCTTCTAGGGAACCTCCATAAATTGACTTTCAAGTCCAACATTGTAGCTTTAGATGAGGCCTTGCAATTGTGAGATATATCAAACTTCCCATAATTTTCATGTACATAGTAGCATTTTCCCTAAACCCTAAACTTCAAATTCTAATTTAATGGCTTAGAAATTGGCTTACAATCATCCATACCATACTTTTGCAGCATATTAAAGGCATACTACCTTTATGACATGCATATACCTATTTTTGTATGTATAAACTCAATGCCCAAGAAATAGCGCAACACACCCAGTCCTTTCATGTCAAGTTCCTGCATAAGGATTTGCTTTACCTCTTTAATGCTTGCTTCATTGTTTCGTCCTACAATAGATTCATCAACAGAAATAGCCACAATTGTGATTCCATCATTACCCTTCCTTGCATATAGTGAATGATCTGCATCACACATAGAAAACCCAGTGGTGGTTAAGTAGTAAAAAATCCTTGCATGCCAAGCACGAGGAGCTTGTTTAAGCCCATGCAAAGCCTTTTGCAACATGCAATCATGTTTTGGGTACTTTGAATCTTCATATCCTTGTGGCTGGTCCATGTATACTTCTTTTTGTAACTCACCATGTAGGAAGAATTCTTTACAACCATCTCATGCAAAGTCATCCTTTTGTTCCAACTAATGCAACAAGTGTTTTGACAGTAGACATTTTTGCTACAAGGCTGAACATTTCCTCATAATTAATGCCATATGTTTGTGCATATCCTTTTGCTACCAATCATGCTTTCTACTTGCTTATGCTACCATGAGCATTGTGGTTTAGCTTGTAAACTACTTGCAGCCTATGGATTTGTTTCCTTGCAGCGAGAGAACCATCTTCCATGTATGGTTTCCATAAAGAGCCGCCATCTCCACATCCATAGATTCATCAACAGAAATAGCCACAATTGTGATTCCATCATTACCCTTCCTTGCATATAGTGAATGATCTGCATCACACATAGAAAACCGAGTGGTGGTTAAGTAGTCAAAAATCCTTGCATGCCAAGCACGAGGAGCTTGTTTAAGCCCATGCAAAGCCTTTTGCAACATGCAATCATGTTTTGGGTACTTTGAATCTTCATATCCTTGTGGCTGGTCCATGTATACTTCTTTTTGTAACTCACCATGTAGGAAGAATTCTTTACAACCATCTCATGCAAAGTCCATCCTTTTGTTCCAGCTAATGCAACAAGTGTTTTGACAGTAGACATTTTTGCTACAAGGCTGAACATTTCCTCATAATTAATGCCATATGTTTGTGCATATCCTTTTGCTACCAATCATGCTTTCTACTTGCTTATGCTACCATGAGCATTGTGGTTTAGCTTGTAAACTACTTGCAGCCTATGGATTTGTTTCCTTGCAGCGAGAGAACCATCTTCCATGTATGGTTTCCATAAAGAGCTGCCATCTCCACATCCATAGATTTTTTCCAATCTGCATTTCCAATTGCATCTTCAAAACTAGAAGGTTCAACATCTTGTACTACCATGGTCATTTAGGCACAATGAGGATCCATATAACTATCATATGTCAATCCTTGCATAGAATTCCACATCCTCCTAGATCTTCTTAGTCTTGGGTAACTTCTCCTTGTATCATATGCATGCGCCTTTCTAGCTCTTGGAGTCTTCATAGAAAGAAATCCAAGTTCCTTATCAAGGCTCTTCTCTAAACCGCTTGAATCTCCATCAATGTCTTCATAACCTATAGATGTTTTAGTACAAGCAAAAAGCTTTTATTTACCTTTCTTTGATGTATTTGATGAATTTTATGGACTGAAATTTCCATGCAATCTTCCACTCCATGGATTTGAGTTGGAACTATTGCTTGGTGATGCATCTGGTCCACTCAAACCTTGAGATTCTGCAATTGAGTTTTTAGTATTTTCTTTATCATTTGGTTCATGATCAAGTCCATCTTTGGCATCTTCATAGAATGTTGATATAATTTCATCAAACACCACATCTTTCCTTACCTTCACCTATCGTGTGAGTGGCTTATAGCATTTATAACCCTTTTGCTCAAGGGAGTATCCAATGAAGATATACTTTTCTCCTTTTGGATAAAGCTTTGTCCTCAACTCATTTCAAACACGTACATATGCAATACAACCAAATACATTCATATATGATAAGTTTGGCTTTTTACGTGTAAACTTCCATTTAGGTGTAACTTGATGTACAGTAGTGGTCAGAGTTCTGTTCATGATGTATACATTAGTATGCACAACATTTTCCTAGTAACAATGAGGCATATTCTTCTGAACCAACAAAGATCTTGTTATTTCTGCAATATGTCTATTTTGGCATTCCGCAATGCCATTCTATTGTGGTGTGTACTTGCATGAAAATTGACATCAAATTCCATGATTTTTAAGAAAGTTGTTGAACTCATTTGACATGTATTCACCTCCTCCATCAGACCTTAATACCTAAATACACTTTCTCGTTTGCTTTTCCACCATAACCTTTGAATTCCGGAAGTGAGTGAACACCTCACCCTTCTGTTTCATGAAATATACTCATAATTTTCATGTATGGTCATCAATGAAAGTAACATAAAACATGCAACCACCCATATATGTAGTCTTTGCAGGACCCCAAACATTTGTCTGTACTATTTCTAGTACATTTTCACTAACATGCTTATCATGCAAAAATGATGCTCTTGGTTGTTTACCAAATTGACATGCTACACATACCTTTTGCATTTCTGCAACTTTTAAATTTGGTAGTGCATTGACAATCTCCTCAGATTGCATCAATTTCACCCTCTCAAAATTTGCATGTCCAATTCGTTTATGTGAGATCTCTATATCAGCAATAACTCCTACACCTTTTGCAAACATGGCTACATTCATTTTAGGAATTTTCACATTTAAGGTGAACATCCTACCCACTTTTTTTCCTTTGGCAACCAATCATCCACCCTGTTTGTACTCTTCTACATATATGTGAGAAGTGATGGTGGTACAATCCAAAGATGACTTTGGTAATGAAAAAAGCTGCTCTACACCTACCAAGGTTACTTCAAGGATGCTGAGTAGACACTTTGAGCTTAATAATAAATCATTAATACCTCCTTAGTTCTGTGGAAGATCGTTCTCAAATTGATTCATCAAAACAGATGACTTGACAGAAAATAGATGATCAAGAACTTGGTATTTTAGGATGGAAAGCACTCTAGAATTCACTCAGAGCCCACAACCTACTACGAATTGACGAGAGAAACTTTGCATACATTCAATTGAATACATGAAAAATCTAAAGCAACCAATTTGATGACTAAGAGAAATCAATTTAGGAACATTGGGGTGTCATCTTGACTTTTCCAATATGTCAATGGTAGAAGGAAAAGCATCTCACATATTGATTTAGCTATGCTTTGATACCACTTTGAGAAGAGATCGGGGTAGAATCCAAAGATGAGTTTGGTGTTGCAAAAACCTTCTCTACACGTGCCAAGATTACTTTAGGGATGTTGAATAGACACTTTGAGCTTGCTAAAAAAGCATTAGTACCTCCTTGGTTCTTTGGAATATCATTCTCAAATTGATTCATCAAAACAAATGACATGAAACAAAATAGATGATCAAGAACTTCCTATTTTTGGATGGAAATCACTCTGGAATTTTACTCAGAGCTCATAGCCTCCTGAGAATTGACCAGAGAAAATTTGCACACATTCAATTGAACATATGAAAAATCTAAAGCAACCAATTTGATGAATTTTAATGGATTATAGGGAGAGAAATCAATTTAGGAACATTGGGGTGTCATCCCGACTTCTCAAGAATAGTATGCCTACATACATAGATCACTTCAAATTGACGTAACTAATAAAATATTCAACCAAATTTGAGGAAAAGTGAGATGAAGCAAATAGAGTTATCATTTTACCTATAAAAATTTAAATTACTTCAAAAGATTAAGTACACAGAAAGATAACAATGATCAAAATTGGCTAAAAAACAATGTGAACCTTGTAGCACAAAATTCTGATCTCTAATGCGTGACTTTTTTCATGTGTTTTTATAAAGAAATTTGAATTTAAACTTGGTGGATTCTACCTAAAATATACTCTATCATAAAAGAATCTCATCTAATTGACTTCTCCTTCTTTGATTTCAAGATTTGCACCTAGCAAGGCCACGAGATTCTCTTCTCCCTTTTACTTTTGGAGATTTCACTTTTGTACTATTACAAGAGATAGTTTTTATGACATCTTGCATTGAGAGTACAAAAGAATTCATTACATAAATGGTTTTAATCAAGCACTAGGCTTGGCAAAATGCACCAATAGCTCCCCCTCAAGCCTAGCATGCTTGAGTCTTCAATCCTCTTTGATTTCCATCAATCCAATCATGCCTTTGAATTTTCCTAGCTTAATGCCATCCAATGGCTTAGTCAACATATCTGCACATTGGAGATTAGTAGATACATAGGAAAATTGAATGTCCTTGCTCAATAATGTTTCTCTTAAGTAATGATAATGGACTTCAATATGCTTGGTTCTAGCATGGTAAATAGGAATAGGTACTAAGTGAAATGAACTATTATTATCACCAAAGATGTGAGGAAAGCTTCAGTAGATGATCAAACAATAGTTGGTTGCTTCTTTGAAGACCATGAGATTCATTTTGAACCTCCAAAAGACAAATAACTTGATGTACTTCTCCGATCATCCTTAGATCCAGCCCAATCTGAATTTGAGTAGAGTTTGAGATCAATTTTTGAAGTGAAAGAATAAGATATTCCTTCATTAATTGTGCCCTTCAAGTATTTGATCACTCTCTTGGCTTCTTCCATATGTGGCTTCCTTGGCTTATGCATGAATTTAGTGAGTATGCTAACACTATAGCATATGTCCACCCTTGTGAGAGTTGCATAGTTTAAGCTTCCTACCAAGCTTTGATAGCTTGTGATGTCCTAAATGAATTCTCCTTCATAGGCACTTAGCTTATGGTTCCTCTCCATGGGTTTGAATGATTAAGTGTGGTATGTTCATGTTTTTTGAATATTGGAAGATTGCTAGATTCTATGTTGTATATGTTGGACCTATGGAACCTTGGACCTCTGGCATTGGTATTGGGCCTACTAAATTTCCAACATTAGCTTTAGGATTTTGATATCAGAGAACATTTAGGCTCATTCAAATTCCCAAGTTTCCAAACTTCGAGGTTTACAACATATGATTTAAGAGCATCTTCTAATATTTGACATTTGACATACACACCTACTCTAGATGAGTAAAGATTTGAGATTTAGACAATTCAGTCACATGTGTATTCATCAGTGTGGAGTATGACGTTGATGATCTGTTAGCAGCTGAATACTTTTGGACAAGTAGGAAAAATACTTTAGAGAAGTATTGTTTGAAGAACAAGACTTGATGAAGAGAAGGATACTTCAAATTCAAGGAAAAACAATGGTTTGGAGAAGATGAAGGAATCAGATCAACATCAAATCACAGGTATCAGCTTCTACTATCAAATTATCATTTACAGGTCGTTTCTTAGAAGAGCAGTTATGAAGAGATTTGAAGGATTCAGGGAGTGCTTTTATACACTTTCATTATTTGAAAGTTAAAAGGCTACATCAACATAGGTATCTAGAGGTTTTTCTAGAGAGTTTTGAGAGATCTCTTTCATGGCAAGAAAGCTCATCTAAGAAGACAACTTTGGAGATGGGATGAGTTTTGTTTTCAGCCAATTTTGTGTTGTAAGTTGGTTGCATATTCAGGTACAAAATTTGATCTAGAGAGGTAACTCTAGAAAGGTAATTCATCATTCAGACAAAAGGTTGGTGAATTTAGTCATTTCAGACATTTGAAGTATAATTTTGATTCAGAGATATGAGGAGATGGTAAAACATGATTCTATGTTCACTTCCATTTGTATACCATGTTTTGTTTTGTCTCTTACTCTTAGCACTAGAGGAAGAGAAAAAGGTCATTTGAAGAATTCAAGAGTGCTTGGTACTTCAAGATGAAGAGAACAAAAGGTATGGAAGAGAAGTTTCGAAGATGTTGAAATCATCATCAGATGGAAGTAAGATGCAAAAGAAGAAAGTACAATATTTCCAAAAAGAAAAGTAAGACTTCCTTTTCCCTCATATTTTCCACATACTTTTCCTATTTTATCCTCTACATCCAAAGACAAGTCTACGAGAACATCTTGTGTGAAGATTAAAGAAGAAGCAGTTTCTTGTTTGTATTACACTTGGTCATGATTTAATAGATTTGACAAAGAATCGCATTGAGAGAAAGAAAAGCAGCAGATATATGTTTTGACTCATATATGTATGAGTTATGTTTTAGTTGAAGCTTTTAAGCAGGTAGCTATATATTCCCTCAAAGAATTCTTGGAGTGTCATTACCGAGCTACTTGGTATATGAAAAGTTGCAGAAAAGTATATCTCTTCTTTATCTAACTCTTGAGGTAAAAGAGTTATTTGTAGCAGATGTTGAAGACTTGGGTTGAGGTTTTGTGTTTGGAAAGGTTACCTCATATTCAGTATTTTCAAAAAACTTTAGAAAATTTAGATTTTTTATGTACCAGTTAGTTGAAGAATCTACTTTCAATTTTTTTTGTATACATGCTTGTATTCAAAAAGGTGTTCCATCAGATCCTATCACTTGATTGAGAAGTTTAGTTAGCCAAAAGAAAGTCAAGCAAGTATTGTCACATTTCACCTGGGTAGAATATGAAGATATGAAGTATCAACTTGCAGCTTTTGGAGTTCTCAAGGTGAGAGTTTGTCCACTTATGTTTCAAGTAGGAGTTGCAGATTCTTGGGAAGGATTTGTTTGAAGAAAATTTTTACAACTTTGTGAGAAGCATGGACACTTGGAGACATTCAGGTAACAAATCAAACATTGAGTCATGAAGGTTTGATGAGAGCAGATTCTACACAAGTATTTTGTTGGAAAGATCATAGATATTGTATGATCTTGTATGATCTTATATGATCTTGAATGATCATGAAGATCTTGAGTATTTATGAGTAAGTTGTCTATCCTTTGTTTGAGAAGGTTCTTAGCATTGGAGAAAGTAAGTCAAAGATTCGGGTTCTATTAGATTTGTATTGCAGAGAGATAGAAGAAGATACTTGTTATGTTGCAGAAGGTTATGAATCCTAAATGCTTTTAGCAAGGTTTTTATGATACATCCACTAACCTTATTCTAGATTTTGGGAAGTTGAAGAATTACAGTGGAAGCTATTAGCAACTGTGCAGCGCTAATAAAAAGGGTTGAAAGATTCTGTTTCAGATACAGGTATTAATCACGGAAGATCAAATTTATGAAGAAGGACATCCAAGATTTCATAAATTCTGATATAATTTGAAGAATACTGGATACTAATGTTAAGTCATCCAGGGGGTGATGAAACATGAAGACTTATTTTCAGCCAAATGTGAAAGAATGTAGAGTCATACCTACAGGTATTCCTATTTCCGGTATTCCTATTTCCGGTATTCCTATATTTCCTTTGTCAGTTTCTCTTTATGTTCCAACTTTGAAAGAAGAAGGAAGAAGAAGAATGTTTGGGGAAAGTTCCTGTTAGGATGTTCCTGTTTAGGAGAAGGTTCTAGAGTTCTATTGAAGAGAAGCTTGATATTTTAGAGAGGTATGTTTCAAAAGTGCACACATATATGTTTATACCAGGTTCTAAAGGAAAGAGGTATGAAGGATTTATAGATTGAACAAGGATGAAGACATGATGACATCATAGATATGATTTTTTGATGAGACTCATGAGTTGATTTCATTTGATTTTAGTTGATTTCAGTTGAGTTGAGTTGACTTGACTTGAAGTACAGTTAGAGATGAACCAACAGTGTTCATAATACACTACGTTATGAGTTGTCCACCACAAGTTCTAGGATTCAGTTCTTGATTTCATTTAGTGTATTTACATGACACAACAAAAGTACGTTGAGAAAACTTTCGTAAGGTGAATGCAAATATGTGGATCTGAGTGTATGTTTTCAGGTTTGAGAAGACAGGAGATAGCAAGTTTAGAGTCAGTACTTGCTACATTTGTTGTCAAGTAGTGATTGCTAGATGTGTACACTATTGGATATCTAGTTTGCATATTTTCTCAAGTATTATGGTTCATGTTCAGCAAGTTCATTTTTTTTGAAGAAAAGTCAAATTCAGTTTTGAAGAAGACTTTTGAAGAAAAGGTTTGAAGGTCAATTTGGGAGAACAAGCTTGAAGCTTGTGATAGTTTGCAGATCGAGTTCAGTTTGTACCAATATGACATTGCAGGGGTGATTGTTGGAAAACAATGTCTTATTTGGTCCATACTGCTCAGACTATACAGGATAAGTAGTCTTTTGTTTTACTCCTTGTACAAACAAAAGAGTGGAGCACGTTGGTTAAAGTGATTCCCTCCCAACCTTGTGGCACAAGTTTGATCCCTGATCTCAAGAGCGGCGTGAAAACTCAATATGACTTTGCTTCATGCTTTTCAAAACAGGCGACGTAATTTTTGGATGGAGTTTTTCCAAATCGCCTAGCGATCACGTTGTGCGTTTCAGATCGATGGCGATCGTATTAATCATGATTTATTAAGTGCTTTTGAGAAGCTTTTCAAATTATACAAAGCTATATAAGAAGAGCATGGCTTATTTCCTATTCATCCTTCACCTAATTTCAACACCAAGCTTTGGAGAGCTTTGGTACCTCAATAGAGGTGATGTTCTTAGCACATGGGGCAGCCATGTTGCGATCTAGGAGCATGTTGAGGAGCGGCTATGGAGTTCTTCTTGGAGGAGAAGAGTGTGCTCACACTCTTGCTCATGGAGAGGACTTGGTCATTAGCAGCTTGGTGGTGTGGATCATCCATTCACATGATGTATTTGAAGATTGTCTTCTACATGAAGATTTTGGGTTACTTCAAAGACATTGGATGGTGGTTAACATAAGATTTGCATCTTATGTTAAGAATTCAGGTACATGTTCTCTTTATGCACACAAGTACTACTTGAAGTTTATGGAGGGAATAACATCCATATCAAGAGGAGTCCTATTCGGCATAGGTACAAGAGAATCAGTACATGTATGCTTTATGCGTATTTGGATGAGGTGTTCAAGATGGTATGTTCATATGAGTTTGAGGATTTCTGGCAGCAAACATATTAGCATTCTTTACTACTTTTGTAAGTATGTGATTTTCTCACACACGTGTCTGACTTAGGGTCCTCCATAGCCTAAGGTTAGATGAGGGTTAGTTGATTATCAGTTTTAGACTGATCCTTCCTCATTTTGTCACTCATATTCACTCTTCTACAACCTATAAGGCCACACATCTCATGTATATTCAGTTTTCTATCCATACATCTGAATATGTTTGTTACATTTGTACATTCAGTCATCCATCTATTACTATTCACATAGAGTGGTTGAGAGTTTTTCTCCCACATTGTACATTGAACATTAGTATATATGATAGTGTGAGTAATCCTTGGCTTACGTAACACTTTACACATGTTGTCTAGTCTCTCTCTATCTTTGTCTCATCATTTACATGATTAAAGGTGGTATGTTCATGTTTTGTCAATATTGGAAGATTGCTAGATTCTATGTTGTATATGTTGGACCTATGGGACCTTGGACCTGTGGCATTAGTATTGGGCCTACTAAATTTTCAACAGATTCACCATTTTTTTTAGCTTTGCTTCATGTGTGAAGAGTTGGCCGATTAGAGTATTGAGGTTTGGCACCTGCATGTCCATGTATAGATCCATGGCAATTGTGAATGATTCCCACTTGTCATGAGTTTTAATGCTATTGATGATTTGCCTTATGATGTTCTCTTCTTCAATCAACTCTCCAATGCTTCCTAATTGATCAGAGATATCCTTCATCTTTGTGACATAATCAATCACACTTTGTTTAGGGTTTTTCTTCAATGTAGTAAACACCATCCATAAGTGATTCTTCCTTGCTCTAGTATTTGAAGAGAAAAAGGCAGCAAGTGCATTCCAGGTCTCTCTTGAGGTCTTGCATCCTTTCACATGGGGTGAAAGAAAATCAAAGATTGCATTTAGACTATAGGACCTTGCTAATGCATCCTTTGAACACCAACTTGTAAGTCTTTCTTGCTCTTCAAGTGATGGTTGCCCTTTGCTTGTCATTGTTGGCATGAATTCATCTTCAGATATGTATCCAAAGAGATTTCTCCCTTGAAGGTAGGCCTCCATCCTCAAAGACCACGTTGGGTAGTGCTTCCTATCCAATTTGTCAATGGTAGAAGGAAAATGCTAGGTAGCAAGCATAAAGGAGGAAGAACTAAACTTCCCTCCCAAAAGACCTCAAGCCACCTACCTTTATGAGGGATTATTGTGAGAGAAATAAGGACGTGGTCTACACTTTTGTTGCAAAAGTGGAATGACGTGCATCCTTAAGGGCACCCCATATTATCATGTGTTAGAAGTGAGTCTCGCACTTGGCCCGGATGCTTATAAGTGGTGAATGTGTGTCAAGGATGAAAATTCCGTCCCTACAAAGTAGACTTAGTTTCAAACGCTTTTCTTGAAAGAATTTCTTCTTGAGAACGAGGAAGAGAGGAACTGGGATGATTGGGATAGGATCACATAGAATGGTAGAACTTTGTTGATGTAGATATCCCACTATAGAGATTTCATACTGAAACTTAAGGGATTGGATATTTTTAGAAGACTAGAGGATTTGTTAGGGGATTGGAAAAAGCCATCAAGAGAGAGATAAGAAGGAATAAACCTAAGATTTTTGAGGAGGCGATCAAGTACACTTAGATTTAAGAGGACCATTATCATTCTCACTATAATTCTAAGCAAAAGGATCAGCTCCGCAAACCTCTTAGTATGACTGAGTTTAGGAGGAAAGTTTCAATGGGGAAAAAGAAAATCTTTATTAAGAAACAAAGATCAAAAGGGCCTAGGTTACCTACTGAACATGTCCAAAAGAGAAAATTGGCGTTTCATGTGTCTGTCTCCTAGCCATGCACAATGGAACTATCCACTCATGAAGGGGGAATAAATAAAGAAAGGACCAAGGAGTAGTATGGCCCTTGATACGGGAAAAAAGGTGTTCCAAGTAGTGTAGACACTTCCTATTCATGGAAGCTCTATGTATAAGGGAGTGGAAGTGATGCATGAGACATTGATCACACATGTTGTTTGACGCAGTCATTGTGGTCACCACAGTTCGGACCACATGATCTAGTTAAACTTCATTATAGTGTATATGGGACCAAGGTGAGAGTGATGATAAATGCCTCTGCCACTCTTAAATTCATAAACTATGCTTTGTTCAAAAATCTAATGATTCCCCAATAATCTACAACACATAAATATATAGTATCTATGTTGCAAGGGGAAGAGAAGAGAATATGGAATACTATGGTATCCAATTTGGAAGTCAAGATACAATAATATGTTGACCATATGGACTTGCAAATCATGAATATGGAGAGGATATACCTATTTTTAGGCAAAGAGTGGCTATGGGGGTTGGGAGACATAGTTAAACGTAGTCACCAAAACAACACTCTTGAGTTTGAATGAAATGAAAGTAAATTCTGTATATAGGGAGAAAGAGATGTACCTAGTGCACCTCTCATATCATCTTTAGAGTTGTATAATCTTTACCATTTTTAGCATGTATAGGAGATGTTTTTGTTGTATAGTTAGGATGTTGAGCATTGTATAGAGGCTTCATTAGATGTATATGTTCATGCTAGAAATGTAACTATTGATAGGACTTTTACTATTCTTTATTGCAAGAGTGTGTTGTTAAAGGGCTTAAAGATCTTATGTTTGAATTTAGAGATGTTTTTCCCACTAACTTACCTAGGGGGCTACCACTTGAGAGAGGGGTCATTGACCATGCTATTGAGGTAGTTACTAACACTAACCCTATCTGTAGGCCACCTTATAGGCTTAGTATTTCTTAGCATGAGGAGGTAGAGAGGAAATTACATGATTATTTAGATGAAGGCCTCATTAGACCGAGAAACTCACCTTGGGTATCACCAATGCTCCTAGTTAAGAAGAAGAATGGCTCTATGAGATTATGAATAGACTATAGGGCATTAAACAAGGTAACTATCAAGAATAGGTTTCTGATGCCTAGGTTGGAAGACGCATTTGATCAGCTATATTAAGCTACATATATTACCAAGCTTGAACTTAGATCAGGGTATCATCAAATTAGGATTAGGGTAGAGGATTCCATAAAACTACCTTTGGATTAGATATGGGCACTATGAGTTCTTAGTGGTGCCTTTTGGTCTTAGCAATGGTCTTGCCACTTTCATGAAGCTCATGAGCAATATATTACTACCTTATCAAGGGCGATTTGTTGTAGACTTTCTAGATGATATACTCATATACAATAGATCAAAACAAGAACACCTGGAACACTTGAGAAAATTATTCCAAGTGTTGAGGGAAAATTCACTCTTTGCTAAGGAGTCAAAGTGGGAATTTTTCAAAACACATGTTACATACCTTGGGCATATAGTCTCCAAAGACCAAATCTAGATGGATCCGAAAAACGTACGGGCTATTATGGAATGTCCACATCCTAGGGGCCTAGAAGAGCCACATATATTACCTAGGTTTATTAGGACTCTATCAAAGATTCATTAAAAATTATGCCAAGATTGTTGTCTCGATGACAGAATAGCTTAAAGGAAAAGTGAAAACCTTTCATTGGGAAGACAAACAGAAGCAAAACATGCTGATTTTGAATATAGCAATTGCTACAACTCCACTTTGCACATAGAAGATCTCAATAAACTCTTTATCGTTGCGATGGACATGAGCCATTATTCTATAGGAGCCATTTTAGTTCAGGATGATTGACTAGTAGATTTTGAAAGTAAAGAACTAGAACATGCTTAGAAGAATTACACCATCTATGAGAAGGAGTTGTATGCGATTGGCCATGCTTTCAAGAAGTGGCCTCATTACCTATATGGTGTCAACTTCACAATAATGTTTAATCAAGAGAGCATTAAGCGGCTCGCTTATCAAACAGACCTCAAACGTCATGAGGCCCAATGGACGAAGACCCTTGAGGAGTTTGATTATGAGCTTAGGTATAAGAACAAAAAGCTTAATGTAGTGGCTAATTCCCTCAGCTGCATGCCTATTTTTACTGAGATCACTAGTTAGCTAATTGAGTCCAAAAGATGTGGAAAAAACTCCCAAGGTAGAGGGAGAGGAAGCTCAAGCTCAAGCTCAAGAAACCAAAAGGCTCCAACCAAAGCTATGGATCAAGAGGAAGAGGAAGTACTAGAGGAAGAGGAGGAAGATCACATGGAAGAGAAGCATCCAATGGAGAATGCTACAATTGTGGAAAACTCGGCCATTATGCAAGAGATTGTTGGTCCAAAGGAGGAGGCAATCAAGGATACAAAAGGAACCAAGGTAATTATGCTAGTACTTCAACAAATTCAGAAAATGAGAACTTTCTTGTGATGTATGGTTCAAGTGAAAGAGTCAATTCAGATTTTACATGGTACATTGATAGTGGTTGTAGGAACTACATGAGTTGCAATAAAGATGTTTTCTTTAATTTACACTCACCCATCACTCAAGGACATGTAGAGATAGGGGATGAAACTGAGCAGAAGATTACACATGTGGGAGATGTTTCATTTAATGGATCTCAAAGGTCCAAGGTGTTGAAGGATGTGTTGCATGTGCCTATTGAGAGTTCCATGCTCCACCCTTTTGTCCAAAGCTAGTTTCATTCTCATGCATGCACACTTATCCCACATGCAAAGAATTTTTCCCAAACTCCATATAAGCAAGGCCTCCCTTCACTCCTCACAAGTCATTCCACTCTAGCTCATTCCCAAGGGTGTCCTTCCTCTCATCATGGAGTCTCCATGCTCATAGAGCATCATTTGTAAGTTCTTTCCATTTTAATCTATTCATCGTGTTTTCATATCTTTTGTTCCTTCCTCTATAGTTAATTTATTTTGTGATTAATTGTAGAGTAGGAGTAACGTCTTTCATTTCAAAATGGTAGTAGAGCATAGGTTAATTGTTTTTCTCTTTTGAGTTATGTTTTGTGTTATCATCATCATTAGAATGTATTTATTTCTTAATCCCTCCCTCCCTCCCATACTTTCTTCAATAAGAGTGCTTCTAAGCACTAATCTATTTTTTTCTTGTTACCATTTCTTTTTTTTAATCTTAAAATTCATTATTATTCTCACTCATGTTTTTGTTCAACATTGCAATATTATTTAGTTAATATAGTCCTTTATGTTTTGATTGCATCATCATAATAACATGTGCTTATGAGCACTATTAGTCAGTAATAGTCACTATTTAAGCACTATTTTAGCAATATTATCCGTAATAAAAGTGCTTGTTGGCCCATGGAGTAGTTCTACATTTGCCATTAGAGCTCCACAGTCACCGATGATCATGGAAATGGGAGTTGTGGACCACATACTCGTCCGAGTTGTTGCCATCTCCACATAGGCACTTCCTTTTGATTGTGTCGAGGAGCTCATCACCGACTTTCGACTCAACACAACTGCAACTGGTGCTTTGTCCACCTGTAGTGTAGTGCACACAATGGATGCAAAATGCACATGTCCTCACTCTTGCAACTTTTGGAATAATCTCAAGATTCGACTGTGGTGATGATCTTCGTGTTGTTCGATGGTTGACTAGGCTCAACAAAGAGTGCACTTCATCTCTGCTACAGGATAAAACGTGCAAAGTGTGAGTAATGAGACCGCTGGTAACACCTTCATGCAAGAGATAAAATGGAAGTTCAAGCTAGAGAAAGATCAAGGCATGCTTCTAGAGATAAAGGAAAACAAGGTATATTTACCACGCATGGATACTAATGGCTTCAGATTGTAGCTAGGAAGACATCCATCACTAAGAGCCTTAGTCTAGGATTTATGATGTTGAATTAGGCGCCTGAGATTTGCAAGTTAATTCAGAAACAAAGGAGTCATGCAACACATTTGTTGTGACTTAAGCACTGACATATTCTCTTGTGGAGTATGAGCTCGTTCAAGTGGAAGGGCAGTATCTACGCACGTGCACCTACTTCCTTGAGCAATAACACAAAGTATGAGCAATAATTGAGTGCTAAGAGAGCCAATAGAATGTGAAGGATCGATTGGGTTAACAATAGGTTGGCAGGATCCATTCTACCTCCTGTATCTGCACGAGAGCTTCTTCCTACTGTTGAGTTCAAAGATTGACAGATGTTTAGTAGTGCCCACACATCCTATCCTTTGAGATTGAATGTGGGGAGTAGCCAACGACAAATTGATCTACCAAAGCGCATCATGTGAAGAAAAATGACTCTAAACATTCTACTCTATTAGTAATGCGCGCACTATGACAAAGAGAAAGTTATACAACACCTCAAGGCTATGGACAATTCATGCTACACAGAGGGAGTGCATACAATGTGCTCTTTAGAAGCGATCTATGAATCTTCCGATGCGACCTATAAATTGGGAGGCAGCAAGACCGCTAACAAATGTTTTTCCTTTTTCAAATTGCACTCGGTGCTCAAAAGACCAACATGTCTTCAAATTCCAAAATCAGGTAAATACAAAAGCTTCAGGGTCCAAATGCATTATGTGCATCTTGCTCTACTATTCAAAGAGATGACTCAGCACCTCTTTCAGAGGTTCAACAAAAAGGTCTCTTTCAGAGGTTCAACAAGAAGGTTCAGTGCCATTTACTTTTCGTGGAGCTTCGTGGCAGCACATAGTAGCACGGATCTTTCACTAGGCTCAATGAAATGAAGAGAATTAAACATCATCTATGATGTCATACCTCTAAGTTTTCTAAACTGACTATGTGCTGCTCCGTCGGCTTTAAGAGCTTACACAGTCTTATCTAAATTTGAGGAGTTATTTTCGCTGATTGGGAAAGACTCATTGTTGTTATAAAGTTGAGAGATGCATTCATTTTTTTCCATGTAGCTCAAAACTATAGTATTTTGAGATGTGATTATGCACATATGGCTCTCTTTGTAAGGGTCTAGACACCACCTTGAGTAGTACTGGAAGGTAGGACCTTCCCTATGAGCTTTGCAACAATTTATATTTTAATATACTCTCACAAACAAGGATGAATGCAAGAAAGCTCCATCAAGAATAGAACAAGAGCAAGAAGAAGTCCACTTATGAAGAAAGGACACTCCTTCAACAACGAGGACAAGTGGAAGGCACTCAAAGATCCCATCAATGGATCCAAAGAAAGATACATTAGCAAAGTGCAAAAGGAGAGGCAAATGAATCAACAAAACACTACCTACCCCATGATGTAAACCCTTGTACATGTCTAGGGATCCCATATGTCCCTAGATTCCATTAAAAACAACTTGGATCCCAAATGTCCAAGTACATGTCTTGGGATCCCATATGTCCCAAGATCCTAGGGATGCTATATGTCCCAAACTTGGATCCCATATGTCCAAGTTATGTCTAAGGATCCCATATTTCCTTAGATCCTAAAAACCAAATGGACTAAGTGATCCCATATGTCACTAGTCCCCATGCTAAAAACAAAAGGGTCATCACATGGAGGGGGGGTGTTGAGAGTTCCGTGCTCCACCCTTTTGTCCAAAGCTAGTTTCATTCTCATGCATGCACATTTATCCCACATGCAAGGAAACTCTCCCAAACTCCATATAAGCAAGGCCTCCCTTCACTCCTCACAAGTCATTCCACTCTAGCTCATTGCCAAGAGTGTGCTTCCTCTCCTCATGGAGTCTCCATGCTCATAGAGCATCATTTGTAAGTTCTTTCCATTTTAATCTATTCATCATGTTTTCATATCTTTTGTTCCTTCCTCCATAGTTAATTTATTTTGTGATTAATTTTAGAGTAGGAGTAACTTCTTTCATTTCAATAGTGCCAACCATCACAAAGAACTTGGTTTCAATAGGTCAAATGGTTGAAAGAGGTTATGAAGTGAGGTTCAATGATCAAGGATGTTTTGTTGAAGACCCCACGTAGGAATAAACACTCATAGCAAAAGGAAAGAAGCAAGGAAGACTCTTCACCATGAAGGTAAAGCCATCAACCCCTCACACTGTCTACTTGTCAATTGGAAATAAACAGATTGCAGAAATCGACTTATGGCCTTAAAGAATTGGACACATAAACTTACAAAGGATGAAGGATATGCAAAGGAAGGGCTTGGTGAGTGGTCTACCTGATCTTACATCTCAAAATATGAAACATTTGTCCCATGCTTGTCAATTAGGGAAAGAAAGCAGATTGCCATTCAAGAAGGGAGTACATTGAGCAATGAAGTGTTGAATCTCATACACACAGATGTATGGGGACCTTCAAGGGAGCCATCGATTGGAGGTAATATATATTTTGTCACATTTATAGATTATCATTCAAGGTTTTTTTGGATGTATTGCATGAAGTCAAAGTCAAATGTGTTTTACCACTTCAAGAGGTTCAAAAACCTAGTGGAGAAGGAAACATGGAAGTATATAAAGACTCTCAGATCGGATGCAGGGGGAGAGTATTTTTCAAATGAATTTTCAGATTTTCTACATGACCATGGCATCAAAAGGCAGTTCACTTGCAGGAATACACCTCAAAAAAATGGGTTGGTAGAGAGAAAGAATAGATACATAGCAGAAGTGGTTAGAGCTTTGTTAAATGAAATGAATGTTCCTAACTCTTATTGGGCTGATGGAACAAATACAACCATATACATTTGGTTGTGTGTGTTATGTTCACATACCTCAAGAATTGAGACACAAGTTAGACTCGAAGGCAGATAGGTGAATATTTCTTGGATATTCTTTAGAGCAAAAGGGTCTTACATGCTATAATCCTTGCACTAAAGAGCTCAATGTTTCTAGGGATGTAATATCTGATAATTTGCTACCTTAGGATGGTAGCAAAGATGTGTTACAGGTTGATGATGCATATGAAGCCGAGAAGAAGTTCAAAGAGAAACAACAAAGCATGGAGATAAGTGGTCCAACCACTTCAAGCACACAATAAAAGTAGATTACTACATCAGCTTGGCATGGAAGGACAAGGAATGAACCTCATTCAAGTGAAGGAAGTAGCAAAGGAAAGGAAAAGGCAAATGACAAAGACCATCGATGGGTAGACATGGAATCTACAAGTGATGAAGATATGAAAAAATTAGAAACTCTAAGATTTAAAGCATCTAAACAAGAGAGGAGAAGATTCTTACCACCTAATGGTGAGGTAAGGTCATCCAATAGGGTTAAATACCCTATTCAAAGGTTAACGTATGATTCATTCATTGCAAGACACTATGCCTACATGAGTTAAGTTAAACCTTGTGAAGAACCTAACTTTTTTGAAGACGCAAATAAGCATAGGGAATGGATCAAAGCCATGGAGGAGGAAGTCAAGGCACTTGAAAAAAATGATACTTTTTCGTTGGTGCCAATAACAAAGGACATGAAAGTCATTGGCAACAAATGGGTGTACTAAGGTAAAGAGGCATGCAGATGGGAGCATCTCCAGGTATAAAGCAAGGCTGGTTGCCAAAGGTTTTGCTCAAACCTATGGCATAGACTTTGAGAAAACATTCATTCTAGTAGCTAAAATGTCTACCATTAGAAGTTTGATTGATTGCAATTTCAGCCTCAAAAGGTTGGAAGATGTACCACTTCGATGTGAAGAATGCTTTCCTAAATGGAGAGATTGAAGAGGTAGTGTTCATGGACCAACCCCAAGGCTTTGAAGATGAGAGGTTTCCACATCAGATATGCAATTCAATCTTTTTTATTTTTCCTTTATCCTTAGACTTTCCTTTATCTGTATAGAGGACATAAGAATTGATACCTCTTGATGGTTCACCATTTTTGTTGAGCTTGGCCTCATGAGTGAAGAGTTGCCCCATGAGAGTAGTTAGATACGGGATTTGCATATCCATATAAAGATCCATTGGAGTTGTGAAAGATTCCCACTTATCATTTGCCTTGATGCCATTGATTATTTGTCTCACTATTTGCTCCTCTTCAATCTCCTCTCCTATGCTTGCCAACTGATAAGTTACATCCTTCACCTTAGTCACAAACTCCGAAACATTCTGCTTAGGTTGCTTCCTTTGAGTAGCAAACTCCATCCACAATTGATTCTTCCTAGCTCTTGTATTGGAGGAAAAATATGAATATAGAGTATCCCAAGTCTCTTGGGAAGTTTTGCAATGTCTAATATGAGGAAGAAGGAAGTCAAAAATAGATATAAGTAGATATGACATGGCTAAATCATCTTTGGCACACCATGATTTGAGTCTTTCTTTTTCCTCTCTTGTAGGTTGAACTTTGCTTCTAAATGTGGGGATCTCCTCATCTTTTGATATGTATCCGTAGAGACTCCTTCCTTGTAGACATGTCTTCATCCTCAAAGACCATGCTAGATAATTATTCGTGTACAATTTATCAATGAAAGAAGGGAAACCATCTCCCATTTTACCTCAACTTTCTTTGATACCACAGTTGGAGGAGATGGATGGATACCTCAAGGAAGTGAGGTGGTACTACTAAAAGCTACTTTGTACCTACCCTTATATAGTATGCGTTTTTAGCTTGCAAATGAAACCAAGAAAGTACCTACGCAATTTGGAGTTGATGCTTGAAACAATTGAATCAAAACACACTACTTCATGAATAGCTAGTGTCACAAAACTGGCTATTTTAGTCCATACACCTGCTCGTTATTTTTCTCAGTGCTCACAGTATAGTAACATTTGATGAAATTACTTTTGAGGGAATTCAATTAGCTTAGATAGCTAATGATTGCAAGTAGAATCATCTAAAATGATCAACTATGCTATGAGAAATGAGTTTGGCAAACCAGAGCTTACCCCCGATTTATTAGGGACTAACCAGTAGGTGAACAGTGAGCACTTTGACGATGATTTCTCCCAGAGGCCTTAACCAAATGACTTGAGATTTTGAAACCACAAAGTAGCCTTTAAGAGGGTTCCAGAAAGCCAAAGAATTTAAAAAAATGGTTGAGTATTCACTAAGATATGACCAGAGAAAGTTGAGTGTTCTGAGTAGTGATAGCAGAGAAGTAGATAGAGATGTTCAATGAGCTATATGTATTATATGACATGGTTGTACATTGTCACAGGCATTGCAATGATGATGGACTAAGTGAGCTATGGTGAGAGCTATGCAAGTCCTACAATTGATCAAAGAAAAAAAGGCTCTCAATGAGGCACACACCCTCATGGGATTTTACAAAGTCCTTTTTATACGGTTTTTCTTATAAGTTTGAATTTGAATTAAAACTTGGCTCCAACCAAAAATGACTCCAATAATTTAGGAGTTACTCTCTCATTCAAAACTCATAACTAATATTCATCCTACTTCCACGAGATATATGCTTTTACACTATTCTTCAAAGATTTAATCCTTTACAAATGGTAAATGATCAAGTGATTACAAGCTAAGGTCAACATGCATCATCAAGTGATAGTTGTACACATTGTCTTCTAAGCCAAATGTGTAGGCTTGATCATTTTGCACCAGTGGGGCAGTTGCCACCCTCTAGTCATAGTCTTAGAATCAAACAAAATTTGTTGAGCATACTCAAGGCAATTCAGAGTTCAAAACAGCATCGCTATTTGGTGTTGAAATCATGATCTCAGCTCGTTTTGGCCTTCTAAATGCACTATCATGGTGCTTGTGCAAGCAATTTTCTCTTTTTGTGCAGGCAATTTTGTCTTTTTTGCTATTTGGTGTTGAAGTCATGTTCTCATCTCATTTTGGCCTTTGAATGCACTATCCTAGTGCTTGTACAAACAATTTTTTTCTTTTACTGCTTGTTCACTAGTATAAGCATCTCAAAGTCTGCTATAGGTTTTACAAAACTTGATAGGGTAGTTTTGTTCAACTTTGTGAGATAAAATCATTTTTCTGCATCAGGGTACTTTAGTTAATGGCCATGGCTGAAAGCAATGATGTATTCCATATGTTCTCAATGGTCATCTAGATTCATATCAGAGTTTTGCTTCTACTCTTTGATTGATGAGGAGTTAGTCTCTATTCTATTGCAGGAAGGTCAGTCTAGGTAGAACAAGTCCATTATGCATGTTGCATATCAATCTCTGCTCGCTACTTAGAAGGGAAAAGGTAAATGGAGCTCTTCTACTAGTAATCTAAAATATGCTAATTCGACACAATAAAAAAGGATGATAGAGACGAGAAGAAAATAGTAAAGCATAAATTGCTTTGCAAATATTGTAAAGGAAATGATCATGTCATAAAGAGTTGTCCAAAACTAGCTGCAAAAGAGGGAAAGAAGAAAGAGGTTGGAATGGTTGTTGCAAAAACCTCTACACCCAAATAGAGTCTGCTAATCTTGTGCAGAACGAACAATGGGCAGCCACTATTGTTTGCACTTATGAACCATATTCATATGAATAGTGTATGTCCGCAGTAGACACAGATGTTTCATACTTTGATAGTGGGGTAGCCAAACATATTGCCTTGTAGTGTAGTTTCTTCACTTCACTTGAGCCTACCCCTATCGGGAATACTGTCACATGCACGAACAACTCCTCTTATCTTGTTATGGGAGTTGGTAAGATCATTCTGACTATTGCTAATGGTAGTTCTTTTACATTTTTAGATGCTTTATTTGTGCGAGGATCAAGAAAAATCTGTTATCAGTTTCAACTTTAGCCATGATTGTCTCGGTTAAGAAATTTCTTGATGATAAATGTACAGTTCATGATCTGTCAGACGGCGACATCATTATTTCTTGTGGCATTCTATGTCATGGGCTGTATAACCCCATAGATAATGAAAAATCTATGAATGATTCAGCATGTGCAATTCAAGATTCTCATGCTATGTCAGATGCAAAGGTTTCACATGCACACTTTGGTCATGTATGTGTGTGTGTATGTATATGTGTGTGTATGTGTATGTTTGTTTATGTGTATGTGTGTGTATGCATGTGTATGTATGTGTGTATGTGAGTGTATGTATGTGTATTTGTGTATGTGTCTATCTCTTATGTGTGTATGCATATGTGTGTATGTATAGGTGTGCATACTCATGTGTGTACGTATGTATGTGTCCTCCTTTGTGTGTGCATGTGTCTCTCTATCTCTCTCTCTCCCTCCATCTCTCTCTATGTCTCTCTCTCTCTCTCTCTTTCTCTCTCTCTCTCTCCCTATTCCTCCCTCCCTCCCTCTTGATCTCTCTCTCTCTCTCTATCTCTCTCTCTCTATTTGTCATTGAATCCCCTTAAAATTGTACCAAGAGAATTCCAATATTTGTTTTTGTATTTCTTGCAATACGTTTGAAACGCCCTAGCGTCATAAGCAATTTACAAGTGTTACTACACTGGGACACTCCTAGCAATGATACTAATGTCCTGTCGGATAAGCGAGAGTTAGCATCACTTATGAAACGGGTGATCTTTTTTAAGCATTGGTCATGCGATGTTTTGTAGGCAAGGTTTTGCATAAGGGACGTAAGTCACTACTTTTGTAATTGGAGGTGTGAGTACGCCCCCTTATTGCTTTTATTGTTTTTTGGAAAAAAATCATCCTACCTTTTAGGGGATCTTTTCAAAGCTATATAAACTCACCATGTACTTCAAATTGATGTGATCTTGCATGTGCTAGAACTTTAGGATTTGAATAAGACATTAGTCCCCTTGCTTGTAAAGCCCCTTGCTTGATTTTTTATTTTCTTCCATTTTTGGGTATTCACATCTATCTCTATTTTGGAGATCAAGAATCAAATAGCTCTGTGTGTGGTGTAAGCTTCCTCTTCATGTGTTATCTAAAGTATTTTGATGGTGATGCACCATAGTTCACTCTCCTTCTTGGGAGCTTCACGACGATATCCTCGGAGTAGAAAATCCAGCTCCTAGGGCTGCACACGATACTCTACACTGAGGTTGTAGAATAGGCAGAAAAACATAGTACATAGGGAGTTGAAACAGAGACTTCTTAGGTGTTACAAATGCGATCGAACTAATAGTCTGGTGCTTGCCAGGCCACTATATGTTTTATTAAAGAACATGTACAAAGAAGTGTCCGGTGGCCATTTGACCTTTCACATGGACACTAGTGGTAACAACCTCCCACTAAAGGCCAATATGGCCAAAGTAAGTATGGGAGAAAAATAAAGAATGAGAAAGAATACCTGAGTGTAAGTATACAAACTATACCTCCCACGTGATGGGCATGCTACATACTATACAAGTGACTATGTAAGATCATGAATCAAGTAACCCCCATCAAGTGAAAAAAGTGTTGAAAGATATCTTGTGGTAGAGCTTTAGGAAAAGCATCTATAGCATTACCTCGAGTGTGAACCTTCTCAAGAATATTGCACTCAGTGGCCAAGCAATCTCTAATGAAGTGATACCTCACCTCAATGTGCTTGGTCTTTGCATGATAGACCGGATTCTTAGCCAAAACAATGGCATTGCGAGTATCATTGAGCAAACAAGGTACATGCTGAGGTAAACCCTTATAACAAGCAAGATGAGAAAGCCACAATGCATCCTTACATGCCTCATTTGCTACAACATACTCTACTTTTGTGGTGGAAATAGATGTACATTCTTGAAGACGAGATCAAAAAGAGATAGCACCTCCACCAAAATAAAAAATGTACCCTGATGTAGACTTACAATTGTCTACATAACCAACATAGTCAGAATCTTTGTAACCAATAATCGATGCTTTCCCCCTACCTCGGCATAGACAGTTGTTGTTGAAGCTCAAAGTCAAGGACAAAGCATGGAAGCACATCAAAAGGTGGACACACAAGGAAAGGGAGCAAGTAGGGAGCTCCAAGAAGTGTATGTCAAATTTTCAGAAGAATCCCCTACAAAAATAGTGATTTTCATCACTAAAAATCATTGTAAATACCATTATCTATTTTTATAACTCCATTTTGTTCAAGCCGAGGAGTCCTCGAGCTTGAGGAGTATTAGAAGTGCCATCGTACCAATTTTCATAATTTTTAGACTTTGTTTGAGCCCTCAAATAAGCCCTGGAACCTAATTTTTAACTAGGCCGGACACTAGGTCTGGACAGGGCCAAAACTAGTCAAAAAACTATAAAAAGAGCTAGAGAGCTCATTTTTGAGGTTAGCTTGTTAGAGAATAGAGCTTGTAAGAGAACTCTTTTGCAATCTAAGCTTTCCATTGTTCCTCTCTTTTATCTTACTTTGTGCACGTGTGTGTATGTGTGTGCATGTTCGTGTGCTTTCACTCATGCACTTGTGCCTTCACTTGCTCTTGGTCTTCATACCGGTCCTCACGTCTCCACGGATTGACAACTAAAGGAGGTGGTGCTTACGCTTGAGCTACACCAAATTTTGGCGCCGTTGCCGGGGAGAGAGCTTCGAAGACGAGCGTTATGATGGTAAGATCGTAGATTTGCGACGTTGGAAGGTTAAAAAAACTGTCATTTCAGTTCATTTTCTGTTTTTTTCCTTTTCATCTTCATCATCATCATCATCATCATCTCCACCTTCTTCCATCTTCTTCTTCATAGAAATTTCTTGTTTTTTAGTGCATTTTCACCATTTTCATACCATTTTTCATGCATCATTGTGTGGGAAGGAGTTAGGAGGTGCAAGGGAGAGCAAGCGCTGTGTCTTTTTCATGATTTTCTGCTCATACGGAGCTCGCCATTGTCGGCGCTCAGAAATTTGAATTTCCTGCCAAAAAACGCGATTCTGTGATGAAAATCGCGATTCTGTGAAAATTCAAAATTTTTTGAAAAATCACAATTTTCTGTTTCCCGCCTAAAAGTTGGCTGAAAGAATCACGATTCTGTGGTCATTCTCAGAATCGCGATTCTGTGATTGTGCTCAAAATCGCGACTCTCACAAATCACGATTTTCAGCCAAAAAAGCGATTCTGTGATTGTGCTCAAAATCGCGATTCTCACAAATCACGATTTTCAGCCAAAATCACGATTCTCAGAAAATATGATTTTCAGCGGGCTCAAAATCGCGATTCTCACAAAACACGATTTTCAGCAAAAAACACGCTTTTGTGAAAAACACGATTCTCTGCTCAAAATCGCGATTTTCAAAAACACGATTCTATGCTCAAAATCGCGATTTTCATGTCAAAAAACACGATTCTCTAAAACACGATTCTGTGCTCAAAATCACGATTTTCATGTCAAAAAACACGATTTTGTGCTCAAAATCACGATTTTCACAAACACGATTTTGTGCTCAACATCGCGATTTTCATGTCAAAAACACGATTCTGAGAAAATACGATTTTCAGCGGGCTCAAAATCGCGATTCTCACAAATCATGATTTTCAGCCAAAAACACGATTTTGTGAAAAAGGCGATTCTGTGAAAACACGAATTTTCGCTCAAAATCGCGATTTTCTAAAAATACGATTTTGTGCTCAACATCGCGATTTTCATGTCAAAATCACGATTCTGAGAAAATACGATTTTCGGCGGGCTCAAAATCGCGATTCTCACAAATCACGATTTTCAGCCAAAAACACGATTTTGTGAATCACGATTCTCTGAGTCAAAATCGCGATTTTCAAAAACACGATTTTGTGCTCAACATCGCGATTTTCAGAAACACGATTTTGTGCTCAACATCGCGATTTTCAGAAACACGATTTTGTGCTCAACATCGCGATTTTCTGAGTTCACAGCATCGCGATTCTCTGAAAGTTCACAAAATCGCGATTTTCTCCAAAGGTCCTGTTTGCCTGTTTTGATCCCCTGGAGCCTGATTTGACATAATTTTTTCATCCAAAGTCCATTTTTTGAGCTCTATAGCTGGCTGGAAAGCTCGTTTCAAATCCTACACGATCTCAACTATTTTTTTCAAGAATAATGCGTTGATTTTGAGATAGGATAATTTGAAGTTGACCCTCAAGTGGGACTAGGGAACCAAGGGGGCTCCAAAGAATTTTGAACCATACCAAAGGGAAAATTTGGACTCTTGACTAAAGCTTATGAACCTGAGATCTCGTAGACACTTAGGCAAGGATAAACAAAGCATTAGATCTTCTCAGTGCAGTGTCAACCATACAGCTAAGTCTTGGGCACAACAACTAACTGGTCATCTTTTACTAAGTTCAGACACAAGTGATTCAGAAATGTCTTTTAGTATGGGAAAACTTGCAGGTGGCTTAGGGACTACCCATCTACAAACACCAGAAGGTCCCTATAAGACACAGTTGGAATATATTCGGACCAACCGATTAGGTGCTCGCATCTATGAGGATGGCCTGAGGCGATCAGAGCTAGAGAGCTCATTTTTGAGGTTAGCTTGTTAGAGAATAGAGCTTTTGTAAGAGAACTCTTTTCATAAGTTTTCCATTGTTCCTCTCTTTGATCTTACTTTGTGCATGTGTGTGTGTATGTGTGTGCATGTTCGTGTGCTTTCACTGACGCACTTGTGCCTTCACTTGCTCTTGGTCTTCATACCGGTCCTCACGTCTCCACGGATTGACAAGTAAAGGAGGTGGTGCTTACGCTTGAGCTACAGTTGTCCTTAGTGCCATTCACATATCTCAAAATCATCTTGATTGCTTCTCAATGTTTCTTGATAGGATAAGACATATATCTGCTCACAACTCCCACTGCAAATGCAATGTTTGGTCTCATAGTTACCATAGCATACATGAGAATACCAACATCAAACTGATAGGGAATTTTGGTCCTGAATTCCTTTTCCTTATCTGATTTTGGGAAATCATCCTTGCTCAATTCCACATATGTGGGTAAAGGTTTAGTCAATGCCTTTTCACCTTGCACATTTAACCTATGAAGGATTTTGGATATGTACACACTTTGATACAAGTATATGCATCTTTTACTCCTATTAGGAGTAATGCACCAAGAATATGTTTAGCATCCCCCAAATCCTTCATATCAAATGTTTGACTCAACTTCTTTTTGAGAATTGAAAAGTCATAAAGAGGACTTCCCAGCAATCAACATATCATTGACATAAAGTATCCAGCATATCAAGCTTCCATCTGAGCATCTCTCTATGTAGAGACAATGATCCTTATTGCTTTTAGAATAGACTTGAGGCTTCATAAAAGCTTCAAACTTTTGGTACCATTGTCTAGGGGAGTGTTTAAGGCCATACACACTCTTCTTGAGCTTACAAGCTAGGTTTTCCTTGCCAAGAACTACATAACCCTATGGTTGTTACATATAGATCTCATCTATAAGATCTCAATGTAAGAAAGCAGTTTTCACATCCATTTGGACTAGCTCTAAGTCTTCATTTGCGATGAATCCAAGCAAAATGTGTAGAGTAGTCATCTTGATCACTAGAGAGAAGATTTTCTCGCAATAAACACCATGTTGTTGCTTAAAACCTTTTGCAACAAGTCCTCCTTTATACTTTGGAAACGCACTATCTGATGTGAATTTCAGCTTATATACCCATTTACATGGTAAAGCTTTCTATCCTTTTGGCGAAGGCACTAAATCCCAAGTACCATTCTTGTGAATAGAATCCAACTCACTCTTCATGGCATGCTCCCACTTGAGATGGTTCTCTTTCTGCATAGCCTCTTTGTAGGAAGAAGGCTCACTAACATCTGTTATCATTACATAATCTTAACCTCGAACATATCTATCAGGTGGATGTGAGACACATGCAGAGCATCCCAATGGTTGTTGAAAAAGAATATGTGCAGACTGATGAGACATTCTCTTGAACGTCCCTATGTGTAGCATTTTTATGTATGCTAAGAGGTGGACTAGTATCCTCAAACACTACTCTTCTCACTTCAACCTCCTTAATTGCTTGTTTATGCATCTTAGAATAATTGAAAATGACATCACTACTTCTGATCACAGACCGTGTTTCAAGATCCCATAAGCGATATATGAATTGTCTTTCTCGACCATATCCATGAAAAATCCATTTCTTTGACTTATGATCCAGCTTTTGTCTTAGATTCTTGGGTATATGAACAAATGCTCCACACCCAAAAACTCAAAGATGATCATAATATGGTGGCTTCCCTGTCTATAACTCTTGTGCCACTTTCAGACCTTTGGTAGTACTAGGTGAAAGGTTAATCACATGAACTGCAGTGAATACTGCTCTTGCCCAAAAGCTTTGTGAGAGGTTTGCATGACACAACATAGAGACTTTTCTATCTTGAGTAGTTGTATTCATCCTTTCAGTTACACCATTTTGTAGTGGGGTATGAGGAGCTGTAAAGTCTCTACAAATCCCTCTAGACTATCATAAAAGGATGAATTCATGTGAGGTATACTCACCCCCATTATCTGAATGTAATGCCTTAAGCTTCATTCCTTTTTTAGTCTCAACTAAAGCAAGCCATTTTCTCAAAGTAGGGAATACCTCATGCTTCAATTTGATAGGATATACCCAAACATTTCTAGTAGTATCATCTATGAAGTGACAAAGTAAAGAGAACCACCTTACGACATAGTGGGCATAGGACCACACATATTTGTATGAATCAGATCTAAAGGATGAATTGAAGAGTCAATATGCACTCTCCACATTTCTGGTTTGCTTTGCATATTGCAAATGCTCACAAAATGAAAAATCAAAAAACGATAACCCATAAGTATCCACAATGAGAAAGGTTTTCCATTCCTCTACGAGATATTTGGCACAAACCACCATGCCAAATACAAGCCTCAAGCTAGAAACTATGTGGTAAAGATTATCTCTTGACCATACACCTCGCCATCTCCATGACTGATTTGTTCTTCCATTCAACCAATTCATTCTGTTGAGATGTATATAGCATTGTACATTGATGTTTTATCCCACATTTAGCCAGAAATGCATTAAAGTCAGAGGACATATACCCCTCCCCTTGATCAGAACAGAGGGTGCCCATTTTACATAGTGAAATATTTTCAGCCAAAACCAAAAACTGTTTGAAGCACATAAATGCTTCGGACTTTGACATGTATATCATGTGTGGGGTGAAATTCATGCTCATTTTTAGCCATATTTTGATGCAAATGATCAACCATTTGTGGTTGGAAATTTCCAATTGTTTTGATAATTTTTCACTGAAATGTTTCAACCATGTTTGGTTGGAAATTCTCTACATTTTTATCCCTACTTGGATGGAAGCTTCCAGCTCTTTGACCATCAATTGACTTGTCTACATGGCCATAGTCAAGTGCACCATTTGGGAACAAAGGCATGAGTGTATCGAATGCATCTTATGAGCTAACTGTTGGCTGCTTTTTGCCTTCAAGTAGAGGAAAAACTAATTTTTTTTGCAAATACCACATCTTGACTCACAATAATTGTGTTTGTCAGTGGATGGTACAAATGATATTTCGATATGAATGATATCCAATACTTTCACTATAACCAATGATATACATTTTTTTGCCTTATCATCAAGTTTGTGACGTTGTTGGGATGGCTCAAGAGCATATTCCAAACAACCAAACACATGCATGGGACTAACCATAGGCTTATGACCATTCCAAGCCTCATAAGGAGCGATGACTCTCAATGCTTTTGTAGGGCTACGATTCAACACATAGTTTGCACACATGAGCGCTTCCATCCATAACTTATCAAGAAGATGCCTTGCTTTAACAATACATCATGCCATTTCAAGTATTCTATTTTTATGCTCGACAATACCATTTTTTTGAGGTGTATATGACACTGTTCATTGGTGTGTGAAATACCTCTTTCACAAAGAAAAGCATTACTAGATACAGTTATTGTCTCTTTGTATCATATTCACATATTGTAATTTGACATTAGAATATAGATAGTGTAGATGAGCATCCTAGCATGTTGTAAACTTTGAAAATCTTGTTTCTCTCCCTATCTATCACTCATCCTCTTTTTGAGTATTAAGGTGTGTATGCTAAGGTTCAAGTGTTGGAAGACCAACAGATCCTATGAACCTTTAAAATATCCTGATTGTGGCCCAGCCCACTTCCAACATTTGGTATTAAATCATAGTTGGCATACACCATTAACATGATGAGTGAATATAAACTTGAGAATGAAGACACGATTGAGGTAATGTCTAAGTATCCAATGTGGAGTTTTACAATGAGGAATCTATTAGTATCAAAGGACTTATGGAATATTGTCAAGCGCACTTATCCAAGGCCAAGACAAGTCAAAGAAGATGTTGCTTCATCTTCTAGAGGACATGGAGTTCCTATTGTTGCTCAACAGGAGGTTAGTGAAGAAAAACAAACTATTTCATCCTGAGGAGTCCATGGTGCTATTACCACGTTACTTCGTATAGAGGAGCAATCTAGATGGGATTCAAGCGATGCACTAACAATTTCATATATTTCTATGGGATTCAAGAGGCATATTATACATACAATCAAGCCATGCAAAACCTCTCGACATGCAGGGTTGGAGTTAAAGAATCTCTATCAGAGAAGAAACCTTGCTAGGAAAGCTCATCTAAGGAGACACCTAGCCAGCACAAGGATGAACGTTGGTGAATAACTTTATTCACGTATTTTGAAGCTCAAAGTTTATGAGATTAGTTACTCAATGTTGGAGTCAACATTTTAGATGAAGAGATGGTAAACACATTTCTAAACTCACTTCCATCTACATGTCCTTCTTTTGTTACTTCTTTATCACTCACTACAAGAGAGAGAAAACTTTTATTTGAAGAGCTACAAGGAAGATCAACAAAAGGGTATGGAAGAGAATGATGAAGCCATGTTATCATAGTCAAATAGAGAGAAGAAGAAGGAGAAGAAGAAGAGTTAGCAATCCAAAAAGGGAAGTAATTCTTCTAATCCTAAATCTTCCAGTCCTACCCCTAATGCTTCCTCTACACCCAAAGAAAATTCTTTGACTACATTTGTTTCAGAAAAAGAAGTATTCCATTATTTTAAGAAACCAAGTCATTACATAGCAGAATGAAAAACAAGGATCTTAAAGAGAAGAAGAAAGCAGCAGGTAATCATGTTCAAGATGATCCAAAACCTAAATCTTCAAAGGTATATTCATATGGAAGTGTTACTTTTGAAGAAGTAGTTTCTGATTAGGCAACATTAAATCAAATCTCACATAATCCTTAAATTTTTTATTATGGAGCTACTAAGCATATGACAGGTTTTAGAAAGGTATTTTCTTTCCTTTCTAAATCTTCAAGTAGTAGAGTGACTATTGCAGATCGTCATGATTCGGATGTTGTAGGTGTTGGAGAAGTGAACCTAAAGTCAAGAGTGGGTGGAAATTTCACAATTTTTAATGTGCTTTATGTTCTAGACATGAATACAAATTTGCTCTCTATCTCTTCTTTCTTTTCATATGGTTATAAAGTTGTTTTTAAGAAAGATTCATGTTAGATCCTCTCATAGATGAGGAGTGTTGTCTATTTCAAGGTGAAAACAAAAGTGACATGTTTGTGTTAACCAAAATTAGTCATGGTAGTGTTGCTAGGTCTACTACATGGGAGGAGAGTATGAAGTTATGGCATGCAAATTTGGTCATATAAGTTACACACCTCTCAATCATATCAAACATCAAGGTATGGTAGATAGTTTTCATACTTTTGCTTTATGAGATGATGTGGAGTCATGTGAAGGATGTCTTGAAGGAAAGCTTCACAAATTACCTTTCATGAAGATTTATTAGAGCCACAAGGAAGTTGCAGATGATACATTCAAATGTGAATGGTCCAATGAGAATAGATTCCATTCAAGATTTCAGGTACGTTTTTATGTTCATTCATGATTTCTCAAGATATTCATGGTTTTTTGGTCTTAATGTGAAGTCATAGATTTTTTCTAGTTTCATGAAGTTCTTAGCTATGATTAAAAATGAAAGTCATTCAAAGATCCAAATTTTGAGAAGTGATAGAGGAGGGGAGTACCTGTCTAAAGACTTTAAGTCTTTTCATGAATACAAAGGTATCTCTCATCAACTTACTATTGCTTACACACTAGAAGAGAATGGTGTTCTAGAGAGAAAGAATAGGATACTCGTTGAAATGATGCATAGTATGATGTGATCCAAAAATGTTTCTCCAAACTTTTGGGTTGATGTAGTACATAAAGCTAATCACATTTTGAATAGGTCTTCCACAAAGCTTTGAATGTCATCACACCTGATGAATCTTATTATGGGAAGACACCGAATGTGAGTTACTTCAAACTTTTTGGTTCCCTAGCTATGTTCACATTGAGACAAAGGATCGTGGTAAGCTTGATGGAAAAGCCATTAAATTTGTATTGATTGTTAATGCACTTCAAAGGAAAGGATACAGACTCTATGTTCTAGATATAGGTGATATCCTACTCTCACCCAACACATATATTGCAGAAAGTCAGATTTATGATAAGAAGGAAGAGATTCCAGAATTCATGAAAGCAGAAAACTATTTATTTCTTAAAAGAATTTGGATTCTTATATTCAACCATACAAGGGAGTGCTAATCCTTCAGAAAACCTAAGAGATTAAGATGAATAACAAATTTCATTACCTACAGCAATACATAGTCGATCATCAATACCTCTCAAAGTTCAAACTCAAGAGTTTGGAGAAGGTTCCACAGTTCTAGAAGAAAGAGATATTGAAGAACCAAAAGGGATTGCACCACTTTTCAAGGATACATCAAAGATTTTATGTCAAAGTTGCAAGGGCAATGGTATAAAGGACTACAATAGAAGAACTAGAAGTCATACAAGGAGATAATAAGTAGACAAGGTAAATTATACATAACATTTTGAGAATAATAGTATTTTAGCTTTGACTTCAGTTGAGAATGAAAGAGCTAGTGTTCAAGATGCACTACAAAGTGATATGATTATCATAGGTCCCAAAGATTTAAACATTCAGTTGTCTAAAGGACAACTTAATCATACATTTATGTAAATGAATTAGGCACTTTAAATTATTATCTTGGGTTTGAGTTCAAGTATAGAGATGAGTGTATTTACATGGCACAACACAAAATACATTGAGAAATTATTGGAAAGGTTTGAGATGATAGATTCCAAGCCTATGTAGACACGTATGGATGTCAATGTGTCATTATGGTCACAAGAATATAAAGAGCCATTTGATGCTATATTATATAGTCACATAGTAGGTTGCTTGATATATCTATGTAATACAAGCTCAAAGATTCAGTTTGCAATCTCTCAAGTATCTAGGTTCATGTGCAGTGAGCTCAACATTGAGTGGAAATCAATTAAGAGATACTTGGAGACATCAAGAAGTCTTGTAGGTTATACATTGAAGGGAGGATTTTTGGAAGCAATGTCCACATTGGTCCGAATCCCCCTCTATGGAGAGAATATCATGTAGTTATCATATACTGCTTATAAGAAAAAGCATGGGGCACCTTGGCTAAGGGTGGCATCTCTCAAAGTGGTGATGCAGGTTCAAATCTCGTTACCAATAGTAGCACCATAAACATTTTTTTAAATAAAAATGCGGCAGTAAGTTTCAAGATTGATTCAACATAGTGTTTTTTGGTTCGCTTAAGTTCACAATGGAAGATTAGGATCATGCTTTTGTAGTGTTTTTCAAGTTGTGATTTTCAAGAGCTCATAGTCCTATAAAATCAAGGCCAAGACTTATTTTTTAGCATCTTCTCAAGGAGTTCAAGCTTAAACAAGCTAAGGATGAGATCTTGGAGGGCCTCTTGGAGGGAGAATTTCTACACTCGTGGAGGGAGGGTTTCTATACTCTTGGAGGAGGTGTGCTCTAAATCGAGAGACATCTTGAGGAGTTCATGTCAACTTATCAATAGCATCCGTTGCTGAGTTACTATGAGTAACAAGTCTATTTCTGTTCTACTTCTTAGCTCACTAGTTTCTATTTTAGAAGTAGTCCAAAAACTTCTAAACTGTTCATATTCTACATATTCTCACACACACACACTCTTCATAAGGCACAAAATGTCTTGTATCTAGTTCCTTTTTTTTACTAGATTCAGATATTGTTAGTTTGTCTCACATTCACCCATTGTAATTCACCACCACAATGAGACCGTAGAGTCAAAAGCTTGTTTCTTGAAAACTATTTAACCATAGCTAAAAATTCTTTGAGCAAGAAAATACATCATTCTTTGCTTTGATAGGATACACCCATGTATGTCAAGAAGCATCATCAATGAAGGTAACAAAATACATGTTTCCCAAAAGATGAAGTCTTGAGGGGATCACATACATCACTATGAACAACTTGTAATTTTATTGTAGTGTGTGTATGAATATCTTTTGGAAAAGAAGCATGATGCATTTTTCCAAAAATGGAACCTTTACATGCATGCTTTGCAATGGACTCAAGTGTTGGAAAACCAATAATCATGTCATTCCTTAGCAAATAGAACAAAGAATTGAAGTTCAAGTGACCAAAATGAGCATCTTGAAGCTCCATTTTAGTCATGGAGGAAGTATGAGCGACCATGCCATTTGAGATAGCCCTCTTGTATGTATCCAAGCAATACAACCATTGCATAATGTACACGGGACATCATGATACTATCAACTTTTCTAAAGTCATGAATCATACACTTATCATCAACTAAGTGTACATGAAGTCTAGCTCTGACAATCAAAGGAACTGAAATTAAGTTCTTCTTGATACTAGGTTCATACAATGAATTTTTCAAGAGACTCACACCTCCCTTTGAAGCCATAAGATCCAATTCTCCTACTCCAATAAGATGCAAAAACCCTATTGCATGAAGTTATGTGCTTTGAAGCACCACTATCAAATAACCAATCTGAATCACCCTCATTCACAAGCATACATATAGAGTACATTGATGGATATAATGACATGTAACAAAAAATTCCCAAAAATGTTGAGCCATCTTTTTTTCATCATTCTTTGTAGTTGAAGAACTTTCAACAATAGACATGTCAAACTCTTTCTTCTTTTCATTACACTTAGCAAGCTTTCTAAACTCATCAATAGTATGACTAGCCTTTTGCAAATATTTGCATCTCTTTGTCTTCTATAGATCATCTCATTAGAGAGATGAGTGGAAGAGTAAGGGCAAAGCTTTGGTTTTGATGAACCTAAAGCTAAACCATACTTTCCTTTTCTTTTTGTGACATAGCAAGTGCTTGCATTCCCTCAATCAAACCACTCCTATGCACTCTAGATTTATCTTCTTACAAATGAAGGGACATAAGCTCATCAAACGCATACATATTTGGATTAAAGTTTGCAACTAAGTGGAGTGTAGTGGCAAAGCTTTGAGAAGATTTGGACAGTCCTTTCAAGAATGTACACATGAATGGATGCATCCAGAATAATCTCATCTACTTTTGCCCATTTTTCTTTCAGGTCCTTGATGTCTATCGCATACACATCGAGTGATTAATTTTCAGCCATGTAGACATCCTCAAGTATGCAACATGTGCTTCATTAAACACAACATACCAAGAGGCAAGGATGTACCATGTTTTGATGTAGAACATCACTGAATGTGTGGAACTATATGACACCTCACAAAAGCTGCAATCAATGCATGAGATTGAGTATCTTTCCCATCCCATATAATTTTCTCTTGTGTAGATGGAGAAGGAGTAACCACTCTTCTTGATGAAAAAACTCCATATGTGATAGTAGACTGTGAAGTACAAGAACCTATGGGTCTTTGATCCACACTATGTTCCATAGTCGTTTTACAACAAGAACATGTTTCATCATGTAAGAATACATTGGATAATTGGTCCCATGAAGCTTACCTTCATCTTTAATCATGCCAAACAAGTGATTACTTCCCACAATTTCACTAAAGAACAAGAATGTGAAGAGATCTTTACTTCAATGAAAGCTTAAATGAATGTTGAAATTCTAGTTCACAATGCATCCCTCAAATGGCAACTTTGATTGTAGGAGTGGCTTTGAAACGGAGGTAAAACCCTAGCACACCTGGTGGAAATGCTTTCTAAGTGATGAACTTTGTATTTCTATGTTCCAAAGTGGACGTGTACTATTAAAAGTGTAGAGAGGTCATGACGCAAAAAACCAAAACTTAAGCAAGAGTTGAACTCTTCTAATACAAACAATGGATGTGTGTTTGTGTGTGTAGAAGTGCACAAAACACACAAAAATCACACATAGGGAGCACAAACACATTAAGAAACATACAGAAGATGGATGGCTAGAATAGCTCTCTCTATTGATCATGAATAGAATTGAAGTAAGAGTTGAATCATACCCCTAAGTACAAATTAGCACACCATATGAGAGTATCATGTATTGGGTAACATGGGGAGAAACCCTCTAGCCATGACTAGAGTAGAAAGTGCCCATGTATAGAGAAGAGGATCACATCAAAGCTACTTGAGGAACCCATATGTGTAACAATTTCTTCAGTTCACTTGAGCTTATGTGCATAGGAAATAATGTCACATTTGCTAACAAATCCTCTTATTCTGTTGTGGGATTTGGAAAGATCATTGTGACTACTGTTGATGCTAGATCCTTTACATTGTGAGATGCTTTATATGTGCCACTGATCAAGAAAAGTATGTTATTAGTTTTTGCATTAGCCAAGATTGGCTTGGTTGTCAAACTCATTGATGGCGAGATGTAGAGCTCATTAGGTATCAAATGTCAATGTTATTATTTCCTCTAGAATTTTACCTCTTAGGTGCTATACAATATCATAACTTATGCAAAAGCTATGATTGATTCAACATGTGCATTTCAATAGTTTTAGGCTATCTTGGATGCAAAGCTTTGGCATGCACCCTTTGGTCATATAAACTTTGCTACTTTGCTTCACCGCTAGAAGTCTAAAATAGCGTTATCTCTCCCCAAACTTGAGGCACCTTATAAAGATGTTTGTGAAGGTTGTATTTTGAGCAAAATGCAGTATTCCTTCATCTGAAAAGATGCTTTAGTTTTGAGTTTCTTATAAATTGCAACTTGTTCATAGTGATGTATGTGCTCCTATGCAGATATCTTCATTTAAAACCTACCCATAGTTTATGACTTTACTTGACTTCTCCAAGCATACATTTGTGTTTAAGTGCTTTAAATAGTTATTGGTTATTGCTCAAAATATCTCAGCATGTAAATTGAGGTCCTCCATTCTAATGGAGGGGGGATGCATATATTCTAATTTAAGTGCATTTCTTATTGAGCATGAGATAAAACATTTGTGCGAGTGTTTTATATACCTCAACAAAATGAAGTTATTGAAAGAAAGAATACATCTCTCATGGAAACGGAAAGCTATATGTTGAAATGCTAGGATTTACCACAACTTCATGCTTAAGGTTGTTATGTATGGGACATACATACTAAGAGGTGACGTACTAAAGAAGTACAATCTATCACTCCATACAAAGCTTGGCATGGTCCTTTCCCATCTATAGGTCTTTGGTTGTTTGGTGTATGCATTAGGCATAAACAATAATGGATAAATCTTATTTTGTTGAGTACAATTCACAGAGTAAAGACTACCAATTTTATTATCCATAGACGACATGCATTCCTTAGTCATAATGTTATTTTTGTGGAAGGAGTAATTCAATCCTTTCTTTCATGTACCACGTAGACACCCATCAGCTCTAAAGATGTGTATGACACTCGTTTGCATATTTTTACAAGTGTACAGTCAAGTATTGCTCCAAATGAGGACATTTTGCAACCTTTACAGATTTCAAATAATGATGCAGATCATTCCATTTCTTATGCAAATTTACATGATCCACCTACTAATGATAGGGGAACATGGAAGAGAAAAACATTGTGCCAAAATGGTTGATGTAAACCTTGAGAGATATCAAATTACATGCATCTTTGAAATATCATACTCGCTCATCCTCTCATAGTGCTTCCTTTAATTTGATTCTTGTTCAATGGATCTCTCTAGTCTTTGTGATGAGAATGGGCCTATTTTATTTGAAGAAGCACATAATTTCAAAACTTGGATGGCTCATGTGTAATCAAAATATGATGCTATTATGAACAATGGTACCTGGTCTTTATGTGCTTTGCCTCGAGGAAAAAAATTCCATTGGCACTAAATGGGTACAAAAGTTCAAAGGTAAGCGTGGTGGAACAATTGATATGTCTAAGGCTAAGCTTGTTGCAAACATTTATGCACATGTTTCTCCTAGATGCCGAATGACCACTGTTCAGAGCATTTGTGCACATGGAGGTCATCATGGATTGAATGTGGATGAGCTCAGCATCAAATCTACATTTGTAAATGATGATTTACATCAAGAAGTGTATATATTCTAGCCCCATGATTTTGTGTAGAAAGGCATGAAAACAAAAGTGTTTGGGTGGAAAAAGGCATTATATGGATTGAAGCAAGGACCAAGTGCTTTGTATGAGAGGACACATGGCTACTTTCTAACACATGGTCTTGAGAATTTTCCAACTAAAAGGACCTTATATATTAAGCATGCAAATGATTCACTTTTGATCATTCTATATGTGGGTTCCATGCTACTTGGTCCTAATTAGAAGCATATTGCTCAGTTAATGGCTTGTTGTCATGCCTCTTTTGAGATGTTAGATTTTTAACATTCATATCATTATTTGGGCGTTCAATGTATGAAAATTGATAGGGGAATAGCTTTGTGTAAAATAAAATACATTAACACATTATTATAAAACTTTGGCCTTTAAGATTGGAAACCTAATGAGACTACGGTTGAACTAGGTTTATGGTTGATTCTTCATGATGTTGGAGATGCATTTGATGTTCTATATAATCAAGTTGTTGGATGCTTGATTTACTCATGCATAAGCTAGCCTGCATTCAATTGTTATTTGTCTCTCAGATGAGCACATTGGTACATTGCTTAGGTTTTTATCATTAGGAGGAGGCTAAGTGCATCTTTTGCTACTTGAATGGAACCCGACTGCTATGATTGTTTTATCTCATGGAAGGATCATTATCACCAATTCTACATTCTTTTTATGGCTTAAAATAATTTGGTTGCTATGACACTCATTTGCCTACGAGGGGTTTTGCTTCATGATAAGTAGGTCATGCATATCTTGGTTGATCGAGAAGGCACCCATTGTGGCCACTTCTAGTTGTAAGGTTGATTATAGGGCACCTTTCATGGTGTCTACTGAGTGTGTGTGGCTTACACATCTTTTGGTTGATTTGGGTGTTGATGAGTTTTTTGCCACCATGATTTTCACAAACAAATAGAGCAAATAGGACGTTGCAAGGAGACCTCTATTCCATTCCCATGCAAAGCCCCTTAAAGTGCACAATCATTATCTCATAGAGAGGTCCTCTCCTTGAGAGCTAAGTTTGTCTTATATTGACACATAATAATGTCATAGATATTTTCACAAACACTCTACCTAGAGAGATGCTTGAAGATTTCCACAAAGCTTTGCAAATTCCTTTTGTAGATTTATTTCTTTCCACATATTTTGGGACTTACTTATATATGAATGCTACCTGCTCGTTCACCACATTTTTGGTGGGTAGAGGTCAAAGAAGAAATTGAAAAGTAAGACGAGGGGAACTATGAACCATGGAGATTTAGGGTATCCAACTACCTTATGGACAAGGTGTTGAGCCCATAATAGTCATATTGGGCAAAGTCAACTACAATCAAAGTCAACTATAGTCAAAGTCAAAAGGTCAAAGTCAACAAGTTCAAGGTCAAAGGTCAACATAGGTGAATTCAAAGTGTTCAAAGTTCAGGTGTCAAAGTGCACAGGTAGTGCACAATGAATTGGTTCACAAAGGGTAAAATTGGAGAAGTTGGGTGCACGTTGCAGAGGTATTTCTCTAATTTCCCTAAGGTTCAAAAGTGTCTTTAAAGTGTTTTGGAAGGTTCAGGTGAACCCTCTCTTATGTGCATAACTGAAGAATTAAAAGGCAAAATGTGAAGGTATGTGAAGCGACAGCGGACAGAGAAGTGAAAGTATGGCCCCCGAATTAAAATTTTTGTTTTAATCTAAAGTCACTATAGGGCAAAACAAGGAATCGTTGGCTGCCCACTTTTGGAGGCAATCTTGGGACATCAAAGTGAGCACCAAGATACTCTTGCGGTTAGGAGCGTACGTAAATCGATACTTAAAGCAAGGCAATGACTATTCTTGGACTAAGCAAGTGTAAGGAAGACTAAGCAAGGTGAGCATAGTCTAAGCTAGGCAAGAGAGAGAAGTGCAAGAGACACACAGTGTGCGATGGAGAGAAGTGAAGTGCAAGGTGTGCATGAAGAGTGACTAAGGAAGTGTGTAGAGAAGTGCTAAGCTAGTCTCCAAAGGATCCCAAGGTCTCTTTGCAGTGTGCGCATGCCAAAAGGTCTCCATCCCTCCCCCTTGTTGGAAGCTTGGTGCAAGGTGTGCACAAGTGCAGGCTTGGAGAAGGTGGAGGTTTGGTGTAGAGGAGGCCGACAGCAACAAGACCTTGGATATTTGGTATTTTGTAATTGAGAACTCTGTGGGATTTCGCACAGAAACATTGGATTGTATTGTGCATCACCATTGTATTTGTCTTATTATAATCAATAGGCAGAGGCTTCGAGTGTGTATCTTTCTTTTTGTGTTTCCCTTTTCTTCTACAAACACTCAAATCCCTTCTTGTCCAAGAGTCCCCCAACAAAATTTGGCATGCACGGTGGGACTCCAAAGAGATTTGAGCATAGGAGAAACCAAGTGAAAAGGGTAGAAGAGTTCAAGTGCAGACAATATACTTCATGAGACTAAGAGGTAAATATTCTTATCAATTATCTCATACTAAGAGGGCTATGAGCAGCTCATGATTGCAACCTAGTCCCAAACATTGAGGGTCACCTGCAAGGCTACAAGAAGGAAGGTTCTTAGAAGATCCTCCGGTCCACTTTCGTCAACCTCATCAGTAGAGAGCATGGCAGGTCAGATAGACTTGTAAACCCTACTATCAAGATTGAATATAAAATTTCCTTCTTTCAAAGGCTTAGCTCAGGAAGATTTGGACGAGCATATTAGAAGGTTTTTAGCACTATGCAAAACTAGAGGGTTAATGGGAAGAGAGGATGCCTTTTTGATACTCTTCCCTACCACATTAGAAGGATTAGCAGATAAATGGTTCAGCGAGTTTGCTGAGAACCATTTTACAACTTGGGACTTGATGAAAGATGCATTCAAAACCCAATTCCAACATGGAAACACTGCAAAGATCGTCATAGAAGAATTAGAAAACTTGAGACTGGGTCTAGGTGAAAAATTTCTAGAGTTTGTAACTAGAGCCAAAGCACTAATGGCTAAGTTTCCAGATCCTCCACATGATTTTTTTGTTAAGAAATGGTTAGCTAAGCCACTTCCACTGACCACCCAATGTAAAATCAAGGAATTAGTATTGCCCACAGCTTCTATAGAGGAGTTCATCAACAGAGCTACACGACTGGAGCAAATAAGGCAACAGTATGGAGCAATTTCTTCTCAACTACCATATTCTACAGAAATGGAGGATTCAATAATCTAGATAAGGAAGGAGCTAGAGGGCTTAAAAAGGAATAAGCCCCACAAAGAGGGGGAGAATAGTGTTACTCAGTTGAGGAGGGAGGTTGAGGCATTAAAGCTCCAAAAGGAGGAGGAGGCCCAAGTAGAGGAATTGGCTCAACTGCGATAGGAGTTGCTGGAACTCAAAGGGGGTGGCATTAAGAGTGGACTTTGGTGTACCATGTGCAGCAAGCAAGTTCATATAGTAAGTGAATGTCCTCTGTTAAGTGTGATTTTCCAACTATACACGAAAGCTGGTCATAAGGCCCAGGAATGCCTGCAATAATATATTGGACACAAGGAGGACCCCTACCACCAGCAAATGTGATGGCGGCTGCACCGAATCAAGGTAACAATTACAACCCTAGACAAAGGGATAACTTTGGAAATGGGACAAGGAGGCCAATTATTTGTTTCAAATGTGGAGAATGTGGGCGCTATCAAAGTAGGTGCACTCTCCCAAAAAATGCCCCTCCTTGTAGGAACTGCCTAGAGGCTAGAGACCACTATACTAATTGTTGTCCTAAGAACCAAGCATCTTCATCTGGGCCCCACATTCAAATGATTTCTGTGTGCAAAGAAGAAATGATAGAGAAAGCTAGGGTGCCATCACCATCTACCAGGGTGGTGCAGTTAGAAGAAATTGAATCTTTGACAGTGGAGACAAGAAGCAAGGGGAAGGCTCAAGTGGACAAAGGTCCAGAATCAATGATAAATGGATTGAACAAAGACAAAGTTGCATCTGAAGACCAAGCCACCACATGTGCAGATACAAGGCAAAAAGAAAATCTCATAGGTACCAGTGATGCCATTGGACATGCATTCAACGGGGCTAATGAGGAGTTTGATAAGTCAATTGGAGCCCATGCTCTTAAGGAATCAGAAGCTTCCAGACTACTCAAGTCCATGAAAAAGAAGTTCAGTATTTTTTATTTAATAAAGATGGATGGGAAGTTCAGGTCAGAACTCTTACAGATAATTGATGAAATGTCCACAACAAGTTTAGTGGCAAAGGCTGCTATCATGCATAAAGATAAAGGTGTAGGGGAAGCACCCCTCATAGATTATAAGAGCCCTCCGCTGACCATCTCTATCAAAGTTCATGAGTTTCAAGGAGTTATTATGGATGGTGGTTCTGGCATTAACTTGATGCCTAAATATACCATGAAAAAGATTGGTCTACACCTTTCAAAACCTGCAAACTTCACTGTAACACTCGTAGACCAAAGCATAGTAAAGCCTATGGGGATGGTCCCTGGAGTCCCGATCAAGATACAAGGTACCATCTTTAACTTAGATTTTGTTGTTTTAAGGCTTCCACAGGTAGAAGGAAGTTTCCCCCTGTTAATTGGGAGAACTTGGTTAAGGCATGCCAATGTGCTGCATGACTGGGGTAAGGACACAATGTGGGCAAAGCAAGAGGGAAAAGAGTTGCAGTAGATATTTTTAGAAGAAGGTCGAGACAATCAAAGACATACCAGCATGATGCGGACAATTGGTATTTGTATGGAAGAAGGATTGTTGGACAACCCAAAAGCAGATCTATTTGGAGGAGCAAATCTATATGAAGATGAAAACATGTTGGCTTGGCTCCATGCACACGACCCATCTTACTACTATGGAAATTTTCCAAACTCAAGTAGAGAGAAAGCATATGAAGAAAAAGAAGACATCATTCAGGTTACTGACTCGAGTGAGACAGTCTCAGTCAAAGGCCATAGAAGAGAGAAGAAAATAAGATCCCTTAAGTGCAATAGTGATGAAGATACTTCAAATCAGATGTCAATGGCCACATTTTTATGGATATCGGTATGGATATCATCGGTTATGTCAATTTTTATGATGGTAAGTGCAAGGCTTTACAAGGATGTGGAAGGAGTACCTACAAGTCTTTCGAAACAAAGGGTTCCATTGGATGAGGAAGGGGGAATAGAAAAAATGATTTTTTGCAAATTAAGTTATACAGTTGCTCAGATAAAGATACAAAAGATACAATATGGAGGAGATAATATTTTTTTAAGGATTTAGGGGTACTATCAGATGATCAGTGTACCCAAAATAAAGACAAAACAAATGAAGTGTAGCACAATTGGAGATTATGGAGGAGTTTCTCTGAGTCAACATATCTAGGCTCAAGGCCTATCATCAACACAACTAAAGATTCATGGATCACATGGAACTTCCAAAATCTTTCCAGGTTGTACATAGCCCTCTCATTTCATTTCGCTCAAGTTTTAGTAGTTTTTAACTTTTTTTCTTCATGCTTGTTCCTTGCGTTTTTTAGAAAATTTAGCAATCTTTTCAAGCCTTTGCATAATCACAATTGTTGGAAATTTTTAGGAATTTTTCAAGCATCTTTAGAATTTTTAAAGCATTTTTCATCCTTTTCAAACGTCATTTTCTTGCCATACTCGAGGAATAAGGGAAGCTATCTGTGTTTTTTAAGTGAAAAAACTGACCTAGACTTGTAAAGAATTTGTGAGATTTTTTGAGAACTGTTTGGATTTTTTTTGCATTTGTTTTGGATTTTTCAGGGATTTTTCTCAAAGTTTTTATATTTCACCAAAAAAAAAACTCCACAGATTTTTTCGCCTCAAAAAAACAAAGAAAACAAAAGGGCACCCACCACCCTGCCCGCTCACCCTCCACTGCCCCTCAAAAAAAAAAGTCACCCCTCGTTTGCCTGCTCGCCCGCCCTCCCCCTGCCCCCTCAAAAAAAAAAAAAACGGCCGCCCCCTTGCCCCCCCCCCCACCGTCCCCACCCCACCCCTCCCCCCCAACCCCCACCCACCCCCACCATCCCCCCCCCCCCCCCTCCCACCCCCAACCCCCCACCGTCCCCACCCCTCTCCCCCACCCCCCATCGTCCCCACCCCCCATCCTCCCCACCCCTCCCCCCCACCCCCCACCGTTCCCCACCCCCCACTGTCCCCACTCCTTCCCCCACCCCCCACTATTCCCCACCTCCACTCCCCACCGTCCCCACCCCTCCCCCCCACCGTCCCCACCCACCCCCCCACCCCCCACTCTCCCCACCGCTATCCCCCACCCCCCACCGTCCCCACTCCTCCCCCCCACCCCCACCCCCCACCATTCCCCCCCCCCCCCCCCCCCACCGTCCCCACCCCTCCCCCCCACCGTCCCCACCCCTCCCCCCCACCCCCCACCATCCCCACCCCTCCCCCCACCCCCCCACCGTCCCCACCCCCCACCCCCTCACCCCCCACCGTCCCCCCCCCCCCCCACCTCCCACCTCCCCACCATCCCCACCCCCCACCGTCCCCACCCCCCACGGTCCCCACCCCTCCCCCCCACCCCCCATCCACCCCCACCCCCCACCTTTCCCCCCCCACCGTCCCCACTCCTTCCCCCCACCCCCCACCGTCCCCACCCCTCCCCCCCACCCCCCACCCCCCACAGTCCCCACCCCTCCCCCCCACCCCCCACCGTCCCCACCCATCCCCCCCCCACCCCCCACCGTCCCCACCCCTCCCCCCCACCCCCCACCGTCCCCACCCCTCCCCCCCACCCCCCACCGTTTCCCCCCCTCCACACCCCACCGTCCCCACCCCTCCCCCCCACCCCCCATAGTTTTTATTATTTTTATTTATTATTTATTATTTTTTTATTTTTGCTTTATTTTTACTTTTATACCCCACTACGTGCGTTCAGTATATAAATTAGAAGAAAATTCCTATTTTCTATATTACTTTCATGCTTCAAAAAATTATATATATATTTTTTATTTCCAATGGTTCAACCCTTTTAGCTCTGGATCGCGCCTCAGATGGCCATTTTTTTTAGACTTGGAGTCATTTTCATGTATTATGGCACCTCTGGATTCATTTTTTGACTTAGTTTTTTCAAAATACCACCTTTTCTCTTACTTTTGGTCAAAACCCACATGTTTGGAGCACATTTATCACATGTTTTTACTTAATTACAGGCTCCACATGGTCTCTTCTCACTTTGTTTTATCTTATGTTTCACAATTTCCCATACGCACACTCTGTAGCTTTCCTGTTTTCTCATTTCGGCCCTCTACAAACCCCATACTTCTAGTCCCTAACCCTCCCTCTACCCTTCTACCTAGCCACACCCTTACCCCTCCCTGCCATATCCATCTTAACCCCCTCAGCCCTCCCTTCCCACTCCTTTCTACCCTTCCATTGCCCTCCTTTGCTTTTCCATGCAAAAATTCCATTTTTTGGTTTCTTCTCTGGTGCTTGTTCTCTCCTGCTTCTATTGGACTTGGTTGCTACTCAGGTGTCCTTTTACAGATTTTGTAGCAGAAATATTATGTGTCATTTTTGCCTGGAGTTTGGCTGTAGCTCTTCGGGACGGAGAGCACATTAGGTGGTGGGCAATTGTTGAGCCCATAAAAGTCATATTGGGCAAAGTCAACTACAATCAAAGTCAACTATAGTCAAAGTCAAAAGGTCAAATTCAAAGCAGTCAAAGTCAACAAGTTCAAGGTCATAGGTCAACATAGGTGAAGTCAAAGTGTTCAAAGTTCAGGTGTCAAAGTGCACAAGTAGTGCACAATGAATTGATTCACAAAGGGTAAAATTGGAGAAGTTGGGTGCAGGTTGCAGAGGTATTTCTCTAATTTCCCTAAGGTTCAAAAGTGTTTTTAAAGTGTTTTGGAAGGTTCAAGTGAACCCTCTCTTATGTGCATAAGTGAAGAATTAAAAGGCAAAATGTGAAGGTATGTGAAGCGGCAACGGATGGAGAAGTGAATGTATGGCCCCCCAATTAAAATTTTTGTTTTAGTCCAAAGTCACTACAACACAAAACAGGGATTCGCTGGCTGCCCACTTTTGGAAGCAATCTTGGGACATCAAAGTGAGCACCAAGATACTCTTACAGTTAGGAGCTTACGTGAATCGACACTATAAGCAAGGCAAGGGCTATTCTTGGACTAAGCAAGTGTAAGGAAGACTAAGCAAGGTGAGCATAGTCTAAGCTAGGCAAGAGAGAGAAGTGCAAGAGACACACAATGTGTGACGCAGAGAAGTGAAGTGCAAGGTGTGCATGAAGAGTGACTAAGGAAGTGTGCAGAGAAGTGTTAAGCTAGTCTCCCAAGGATCCCAAGGTCTCTTTACAGTGTGCGCGTGCCGACAGAAGGTGTCCATCCCTCCCCCTTGTTGGAAGCTTGGTGCAAGGTGTCCACAAGTGTAGGCTTGGAGAAGGTGGAGGTTTGGTGCAGAGGAGACAGACAACAACAAGACCTTGGATATTTGGTATTTTGTAATTGAGCACTCTATGGGATTTTGCACAGAAGCATTGGATTGTATTGTGCATCACCATTGTATTTGTCTTATTATAATCAAACGATAGAGGCTTCCAGTGTGTATCTTTCTTTTTGTCTTTCCATTTTCTCCTACAAACAATCAAATCCCTTCTTGTCCAAGGATCCCCCAACACAATGGCCTTTGGGGATTGATTAGTGGAAGTGAACCAAGACCTATGTTGAATGAAAAACCAACCAATGACCATCAAAGGGCCTTTAGGGAATGGAATGAAAGAGACAAGAGGGTTATCTTTTTCCTTTCCCAACAAATTAGCAATAGCATGATCGGCCATATCCAATACTTGGATTCAAGCATGAAGGTATGGGAGACACTTGAGAGGCTTTATTCAACAAGCACCAAAGCGAGGAAGATACAACTCAAGAATGATCTCAACAACCTTAGGAAGAGCTGAGGGGTTAGAATAAATGACTACATACTTAAGGTCAAAGAATTTTCAGATGCACTAGGATCCATCGGAAGCCATGTAGATGATGACAATCTTATGGCTTATACTCTCAATAGTTTGAGGAATGATGAGAAGTGGAAACCCTTTACACTTTAGTATATTTAATGGATTATTCTCCCGATTTTGAGAAATTGGCTGCTCTCATGGTCACCAAAGAGACGTACATATGTGGAAGGTTGATGCTTTGTGAAGAAGCCTTTAATGGACATATGTGGAAGGTTGATGCTTTGTGAAGAAGCCTTTAATGGACATATGTGGAAGCTCAACTAAAAGAAAGGATGCACAAGTTTTAAGGTTCAACCAAGGTTGATGCTTTGTGAAGAAGCCTAAGCAAGGGTACAAGGTCATAGCAAGGTGTAGAAATCAAAGGAGATTCTTCACCTTGGAAGCAAATTCTCATTCCACTCAACATGTCTATTTCACATATGGAAACAAGAATATTTCAAAGTTCAACTTGTGGCACAAGAGGATGTTGAATCAATATCCTATTGATCAAACAATATTCCATTGGTCCATTTATAAATCTATTGGTCAAATTGTTCAGGTAGAACAGCATGTGTGGTTTTCAAACTAACATCTTGTACACACTAGAGCATGGGCGGCATGGATAGGTCGCTGTCCTCCCATCAGGCCCACTAGGGTTCAAGTCTCCCGATATGCAACGGCTTTTGGCGGATGTTTTTTACTTCTAGATTAGGTCAGTGATCGTTCTGCTTTATTTAGCAAAAGCTTTATTGAAGTGCTTTATTATAGCTTTTGGAGAAGCTTTTCAAGAGGTACAAATACTATATAAGAAGAGTAGTATCTCATTGTCTTGCATCCTTCACTTAGTTTTCAACACAAGCTTTGAGCTTGGACCTCAATAGAGGTGGTGTTTCTTCTAGCACATGAGGCAGCTATGGTGCTAACTTGAAGCATGTTGAGGAGCAGCTATGGAGTTCTTCTTGGAGATTCTTCTTGGAGAAGATGAAGGGTGTGCTCACACTCTAGCTCATGGAGAGGAGGTTATATCTTGTTCATGGAAAGAGGACTTGGTCATTAGCAGCTTGATGGTGAGGATCGGCCATCTACATGGTGTATTTGAAGATTGTCTTCTACATGAAGATTTCGGGCTACTTCAAAGACATTGGATGGTGTTTAACATAAGATTTACATCTTATGTTAGGTATTGAGGTACATATTCTCTTTATGCAAATAGGTACTACTTGAAGTTTATAAAGGTTGTGGCGTTATCAAGAGGAGTCCTATTCGGCATAGATACAAGAGAATCAGTACGTATATGCTTTATGCATATTTGGATGAGGTGTTTGAGAAGGTGTGTTCACATGAGTTTGAGGATTTCTGGCAGCAAACTTGTTAACATTCTTTGCTACTTTTTAAGTATGTGATCTTTTCACACACGTATCTGACTTAGGGTCTTCCATAGCCTAAGGTTAGATGAGGGTTTGTTGATTATCAATTTCACATGGATCCTTCCTCTTTCAGTCACTCAATGGACCTATGATATGAGCTATGGGCCTACCTCATTTCCAACATTTGGTATTAGAGCACTAAGGTTTTGGTTTCAGAACTTTAGGTCTTTGGCATCAATGCATTAAGGCTCATTCATATTCCCAAGTTCCCAGACTTCCAGGTTTACAACATATGATTTAAGGGCATCTTCTAATATTTGACATTTGACATACACACTTAATCTAGATGAGTAGAGATTTGAGAATTAGACAATTCAGTCACATGTCTATTCATCAGTGTGGAGTATGAAGTTGATGATCTATTAGCAGCCGAATATTTTTGGAAGAGTAAGCAAATACTTTACAAAAGTATTATTCGAAGACCCAGACTTGATGAACAGAAGGCTACTTCAAATTCAAGGAAGAACAATGGTTTAGAGAACATGAAGGAATCAGATCAACATCAAATCACAGGTATCAGTTTCTACTATCAGGTTATCATTTGCAGGTCATATCTTAGAAGAGTAGTTATGAAGAGATTTGAAGGTTTCAAGGAGTGCTTTTATATGCTTTCATCATTTGAAAGTTAAAGGCTACATCAAAACAGGTATCTAGAGGTTTTGCTAGAGAGTTTTGAGAAATCTCTTTCATGGCAACAAAGTTCATCTAAGAAGACAAATGTGAAGATGGGATGAGTTTTGTTTTCAGCAAATTTTCTGTTGTAAGTTGGTTGGATATCCAGGTACAGAATGTAATCTAGGTATCTAGAGACGGTAACTCTAGAAGGGTAATTCATCAATCAGACAAAATATTGGTGAATTTAGTCGTTTTAGACATTTGAAGCAGAATTTTGTTTCAGAGATATGAGGAGATGATAAAACATATGTCTATATTCAACTTCCATTTGTATACCATGTACTCTTAGCTCTAGAGGAAGAGAAAGAATTCATTTGAAGAAGTTAAGAGTACTTGCTACTTCAAGATGAAGAGAACAAAAGGTATGGAAGAGAAGTTTGAAGATGTTAACATCATCATCAGGTGGAAGAAACATGCAGAAGAAGAAAGTCCATCATTTCCAAAAGAAAAGTAAGGCTTCCTTTTCTCATATATTTTCCAAATTCTTTTCCTATTTTATCCTCTACATCCAAAGACAAGTTTACGAGAACATCTTGTGAAGAAAGTCTAAAGAAGAAGCAGTTTCTTGTTTTGCATTACACTTGGTCACGATTTAGTAGATTTGACAAAGAATTGCATAGAGAGAAAGAAAAGCAGCAGATTTTGAAGACAACTTGTATATTTTGACTCATATGTATGAGTTATATATAAGTTGAAGATTTTAAGCGGGCAGCTTATATGTTCCCTCAAAGAATTCTTGGAATGTCAATACAAAGCTACTTGTATATGACAAGTTGCAGAAAAGTATATTTCTTCTTTATCTAACTCTTAAGGTAAAAGAGTTTTTTGTAGCAGATGTTGAAGACTTGGGTTGAGGTTTTATGTTTGGAAAAGGTTACCTCATATTCACTATTTTCAGAAAACTTCAGAAAATTTAGATTGTTGATGAACAAGTCAATGGAGAATCTACTTTCTATGATTGTCTGGACTTTTGGATACATGTTTGTATTCAAAAAGGTGTTCCATCATATCCTATCACTTGATTAAGAAGTGGAGGTAGCCAAAAGAAAATCAAGCAGGTACTATCACATTTCACCCAGGTAAAATATGAAAGTTATGAAGTATCAACTTGCAGCTTTTAGAGTTCTCAAGGTGAGAAGTTTTGTCCACTTATGTTTCAAGTAGGAATTGCAAATTCTTGGAAGGATTTGTTTGAAGAAAAGTTTTACAAATTTTTGAGAAGCATGGACACTTAGAGACATTCACGTAATAAATCAAACATTTAGTCATGAAGGTTTGATGAGAGCAGATTCTACACAAGAGAGATCATATGATCTTGTAAGATCTTGATAGATCTTGATAGATCTTGTATGATCTTGGATGATCTTAAATGATCATGAAGATCTTGAGTATTTGTGAGTCAGTTGTCTATCCTTCGTTTGTGAAGATTCTTAACATTGGAAGAAGTAAGTCAAAGATTCAGGTTCTATCATATTTGTGTTGCAGAGAAATAGAAAAAGATACTTGTTATGTTATAGAAGATTATGGATCCTAAAATTTTGTTTCAGATACAGGTATTGATTATTGAAGATCAAATTTATTGAAAGAAGGAAGACGTTCTAGATTTCATAAAGTCTCATATAATTTGAAGAATTTTGGATACTAGTGTTAAGTCATCTAGGGGGTGATGAAACATGAAGACTTATTTTCAGCCATATGTAAAAGAATGCATAGTCATACCTACATGTATTCCTATTTCACGTATTCCTATATTTCCTTTATCAAGTTCTCTTTATGTTCCATCTTTGAAAGAAGAAGGAAGAAGGAGAATGTCTGGAGAAAGTTCCTGTTAGGATGTTCCTGTTCAAGAGAAGGTTCCAGAGTTCTATTGAAGAGAAGCTTGATATTTCAGAGAGGTATTTTTAGAAGTGCGCACATATATGTTTATACCAGGTTCTGAAGGAAAGAGGTATGAAGGATTCAAAGGATGAAGACATGATGACATCATAGATATGATTTTTTGATGGGACTCATGGATTGAGTTGAGTTGACTTGAGTATAGTCAGAGATGAACCAATAGTGTTCATAATACACTAAGTTGTGAGTTTTTAGTCACAGGTTCCAGGATTCAGTTCCTATTTAGTGTATTTACATGACACAGCAGAAGTACGTTGAGAAATCTTTTTTGGAAGGTAAATGCAAATATATGGACCCTCATGTATGTTTTCAGGTTTGTGAAAACAAGAGATAGCACGTTCAGAGTCAGTACTTGCTACATTTGTTGTCAAGGAGTGATTGCTTGATGAGTACACTATTGGATATCTACTTTGCATATTTTCTCAAGTATTATGGTTCATATTCAGCAAGTTCAGGTTTTTTGAAGAAAAGTCAAATTCAGTTTTGAAGAAGACTTTTGAACAAAGCTTTGAAGGTCAATTCGGAAGTACAAGCTTGAAACTTGTTATAGTTTGCAACTTATGAAGTTTGCAGATCCAGTTCAGTTTGTACCAATATGACATTGCAGGGGGAATTGTTGGAAACAATATCATATAAGTACAAAATCTCATGGTCAAAAGGTCAAGATCCAATGTCCCAATTGGTCCACTTTGTTCAGAGTCTACAGCATGTATAGCTCTGCTTGCTAGTCCTGTATCATCAAAAGCGCCTAGCGCAATGGCTTAGGCACTCGCCTCTCACAATGTTGACCCGAGTTCAACTCCCTTAAGACCCAACAGCGCAACGCAGAAGTAATCTTGAATTTTGCTTTTCCAGCTTTACACAGGAGCGGACAACACGCGACGGCATTTGCCGGATGTTTTTTACTTCCGGATTAGATCAGCGATCGTTCTGCTTTATTTAGCGAATGCTTTATTGAAGTGCTTTATTATAGCTTTTGGAGAAGCTTTCCAAGAGGTACAAATACTATATAAGAACAGTAGTATCTCATTGTGTTGCATCCTTCACCTAGTTTTCAACACAAGCTTTGAGCTTGGACCTCAATAGAGGTGGTGTTTCTTCTAGCACATGGGGTAGCCATGGTGCTAACTTGAAGCATGTTGAGGAGCAGCTATGGAGTACTTCTTGGAGATTCTTCTTGGAGAAGATGAAAGGTGTGCTCACACTCTAGATCATGGAGAGGAGGTTATCTCTTGTTCATGGAAAGAGGACTTGGTCATTAGCCGCTTGATGGTGAGGATCGGCCATCTACATGGTGTATTTGAAGATTGTCTTCTAAATGAAGATTTCGGGTTACTTCAAAGACATTGGATGGTGTTTAACATAAGATTTACATCTTATGTTAAGTATTCAGGTACATATTCTCTTTATGCACACATGTACTACTTGAAGTTTATGAAGGCTGTGGCGTTCATACCAGGAGGAGTCCTTTTCGGCATAGGTACAAGAGAATCAGTACGTATATGCTTTATGCATATTTGGATGAGGTGTTTGAGAAGGTGTGTTCACATGAGTTTGAGGATTTCTGGCAGCAAACTTGTTAACATTCTTTGCTACTTTTTAAGTATGTGATCTTTTCATACACGTATCTGACTTAGGGTCTTCCATAGCCTAAGGTTAGATGAGGGTTTGTTGATTATCAGTTTCACACTGATCCTTCCTCTTTCAGTCACTCATATTCACTCTTCTATAACCTATTAGGTCACACATCTCATGTATATTCTGATTTCTACCCATACATCTGAATATGTTTGTTACGTTTGTACATTCACTCTTCCATCTATTTCTCATCACATAGAGTGGTTGAGAGTTTTGCTCCCATGTTGTACATTGAACATTGGTATATATGATAGTGTGAGTAAGCCTTGCCTTACGTAACACTTTACACATGTTGTCTAGTCTCTCTCTATCTTTGTCTCATCATCTGTATGATTTAAGTTGTGGTATGTCCATGTTTTGTCAATATTGGAAGATTGCGGGAATCAATGTTGTATATGCTGGACCTATGGAACCATGGACCTGTGATATGAGCTATGGGCCTACCTCATTTCCAACAGAGGATAGGTCACATCAACATACAAAGAATGAATGAAATGCAATTCAAGAGGCTTATTCAAGGTCTTCCCAACTTCTAAGGACAAGGTATGAATCATTTATGTGAATCATGTCAACTAGGGAAGAAAGTGAGACTTCCATTCAAGAACAGTGGCTACATAAGCCAACATCCATTGGAGTTGATATATACAGATGTGTGGCAGCCAACCAAAGAGCAATCCATTGGAGGTAACAAATACTTTTCCACTTTTATTTTCACAAGGATGTTTTGGGTTTATTTCATCATAAACAAATCACATGTGTTTACATGTCTCAAAGCATTCAAGGCAATGGTAGAGAAGGAAACAGGTACATATATCAAGAAGCTAAGGTCCGATGGAGGGGGAGAATACTTCTCCAATGAATTTTCTTATTTTTTAATGGATCAATTCATCAAGAGGCAAGTATAATGTAGGTACACACCCCAACAAAATGGAATAGTAGAGAGAAAGAATAGATACATTGCGGAGATCACTAGAGCAATGCTTAATGAGATGAATGTACCTAACATGTTTTGGAGTGATGGAAAAAATACCACCGTGTATCTTATGAATAGGGCTCCTACCTTAGGGATCCATGGCTTGACACCATATCAAGCCTATTATAGTAAGAAACCTGATCTTTCTCACTTGAAGATATTTGGATGTACTTGTTATGTACATGTGCCAAATGAATTGAGGCACAAGCTACAACCAAAGGTGGAAAATTGTGTGTTTCAAATGATCATAAAGGTTTCAAGTGCTTCAACCCAAACAAAAATAAATTGAGAATATCAAGGGATGTAGCATTTGATGAGCTACTCCCTTGCTATAAGAAGTATGAATGTATGCAGGAATATGAAGAAGAGAAGCATGGACATGATGAAGAACCAATCAACCTAGAGCTAAGCAGCCCAAGATGTTCCATCAATGAAGATAGTTCAAGCATGATCTCACCATGGAGAGGTAGACCTTCATCAAGCTATGAAGTAAAATCAATCAACATAGGGAAAGTAAATTGGTGGATTTCGATGAAGAAGGCCATGAAGTTGAAGATGATGAATACCACATGATGGAGAAAGAAGCCACATCAAAGAAAGAGATCAAGTACCCAAGGCAAAGGAGGTTTATTCCTCCAAAAGGTGAAGAAAGGAAGTATTCTAGGGTTAAGTATCGAACTCAAAGGTTTACTTATGATTTTTACATGGCAACTCATTATGCATATATGAACAAAGTAGTAGAAGACCATGTGCCCAATTCTTATGAAGATGCAAGTAGGTACACGGAATGGTAAGAGACAATGCAAGAAGAGATTGATGCACTTGAGGAGAATCAAACATGGAATCTATTGCCCAAGAAGGAGAACATGAATGTAATAGGTAATAAGTGGATGTATAAAGTAAAGAGGAATTTAGATGGATCTATTTCTATGTTCAAACAAGATTGGTGTCCAAGTGTTTTGCAAAAACCTATGGAGTGGACTTTCAAGAGACATTCAGCCCCGTGGCAGAGATGAGCACAATTAGGATGCTCATTGCAATGGCTAGAAGCAAAGGATGGAAGCTCTTCCAATTGGATATCAAGTATGCATTTCTCAATGTAGACTTGGAGGACAAGGTATCTATCGAGCAACCACTAGGTTTTGTTCATAAGATGTTTTCACATGATGTTCATAGGTTTATGAAGGCACTTTATGGTCTAACACAAGCTCCAAGGGCTTGCAATCAAAGATTGGTGGACCATTTGATCAAATGTGATTAGAATCAATGCAAGGTGGATCCATCTCTCTTCATTACGCAAAGAGGAGAAGTTGTAGTCTACATGTGTGTGTATGTAGATAATCTTACAATTACAGGTAATGATACAAAGGGAATTGAGGAGATCAAGGCAAAATCTTGGAAAGGAGTTTAGGATCTCTAATCTTGGATATCTTAGGTAGTCACTTGGAATTGAAGTTGTACACAAAGAAAAAGCCATCATGTCCATACAAAGGAAGTAATTCTAGACCTACTTGAGAGGTTTGGGATGCTACATTGCAAGACTATTTAAAAGCCCATGGAAGCTAATGTAAAGCTTAGCTCCATTTATGGAGAACCATTAGAGGATGTAACTTTGTATTGATCTATTGTAGGCTCTTTAAATTATGCCACAATAACTAGGCCAGACATAGCATATGGAGCTAGAGTGTTATCAAAGTTTATGCATAGTATGACTACACATTTGCAAGCTGCAAGAAGAATGTTATGGTATCTCAAGGCCACTATAAATGAAGGATTTCTCTACTCATTTAATGATGATATGCATGTCAAAGCTTACTCGAATGCCAAGTGGGCCGGTTTGAAGGAAGATAGAAGGAGTACAAGTGGTTACCTCGTTAGGCTAGGTAGCAAGATCATCTCATGGATTTCAAAGAAGCAACCCATAGTAGAATTATCTTCCATGAGGCTGAGTATAGAGCATTGGCTCAAGTCACATGTGAGTTTATGTGGATTAAGAAGTTATTTATGGAGCTTAATTTGTAGGTTCACACATATCCAATCTTTTGTGACAATATGAGTGGCATTCATCTAGCATCGAATCCTGTCTATCACGCTCGAACGAAGCATATTGAAGTACACTCACTTCATAAGAGAAAGTGTGATATCCAAAGAAGTTTTAGAACATCATATTGGTACCAAGGACAAGTAAGCGACATGTTTACAAAGTCTTTGGATGGAATGAAGATTTCAAAGTTCAAGCAATGCATCAATATGAAAGAGCTTGCATAAAGACAAAGAATTATGCTTGACGGGGAGTGTTAAAATCCAAGCTTCAAGCTACAAATTCCTAGGAAATCAGTCATGGAAATGTGGAGAAATCTAAGGAAGCCAAAAGCCATGAGATTTAATCAAGAAAAGGCATTCAAACACTCACCAATTCTTCTCAACTAAGTCCTCCAAGTAAGGAGGCTAAGGTCAGATGGAGGAGGTGAGTACTTCTCCAATGAGTTTGAAGACTTCTTGCAGGACAGGGGTATCAAAAGAGAGATAACCACAAGGTATTCTCCTCAACAGAATGGGGTAGCTGAGAGAAGAAATAGGTTAATTGTTGAGACAGCTAGATCTATGCTTAATGAGAAGAAGTTACTTAACTATCTATGGGCAGAGAGTGTTTCTACTGCCACTTACCTCATAAACAGGTTACCATCTAAGTCACTTGATGGTATGACACCCTATGAAGCATGGCATGGTAAGAGACCATCATTAGATCATTGCAAAATATTTGGATGTGTAGCATATGTGCACATTCCTTCTCAGATAAAAGGTAAGCTAGACCCAAAGGCTGAAAAATGCATTTTTATTGGGTATGATTTAAATAAAAAAGGTTACAGGTTTTATAATCCTACCAATAAGGGATTTATGGTAAGCAGAGATGTGGTCTTTGATGAAAATGATTCTTGGTATGAGAATGAATGCAGGAAGGTTAAACTACCCTATGATTTGGAAGAGGAATTTCCAAAACTTGCAAAGGAAGAACCTACTCAGAATGAAGCCTCAAGTTCAGATGATGAAGACACTATCAATCTTGAAGATTCAAAGCATGGAAGTCCAAAGGCAAACTGAAAATGAAGAAGCTTGAAGACATACCTGAATCTTCAACTCAATCAATCAGAAGATCTCAAAGAGAAAGCAAGAAACCTATCAGATATGGGTATGATACATCTCTTGTTACTAAACATTCAGTTTATCTTACCAAAGATTTGTCAAATGAAGAGTCAGGTTCAAATGAAGAAGCAATAACCAAATCAGAATGGAAAGAAGTTATGGATGAGGAGATTGAAGCACTCAAGGAGAGTGACACATGGGAGTTAGTACCCAAGAAGGATTCTATGAAGGTAATAGGATCCAGATGGATCTATAAGTTGAAAAGAAATTCTGATGGAACAATTAATAGGTACAAAGCCAGATTGGTAGCCAAGGGTTTTGCACAAACCCAAGGCATTGACTATGAAGAGACATTTTCTCCTGTGGCCAAGATGCCAACAATCAGAGTGTTGGTAAGTGTGGCTGCATCAGAAAATTGGAATATGTACCAATTGGATGTCAAGAATGCTTTCTTGAATGGATGGATTTTAGAAGAAGTTTATATGTCACAACCTCCTGGCTATGAGGACCCTAAGAAGGTAACTTATGTTTGCAAATTAAAAAAGGCTTTATATGGATTGAAGCAGGCACCTAGAGCATGGAATTATAGGTTAACTACATACCTCCAAGACCAAGGTTTTGTCATGAGCAAGGCTGCCACTTCTCTGTTCATTAAGAGAAGTAATCTAGAGGTAATATATCTCTGTGTTTATGTTTTTTTTTTTTTAATGTAAAGGAAGTTCGGCAATAGCCTACTCTCCCGGACTTGAATTAAATAAAGAAAAGTAAAGAAAAGTACAAGAGAAGGGGACTAGTGCCCACGGGACCCCCCAAATCCCAAAAAGCAGGGAAAGCTTTTACAGAGCTTAGATGACATTACAAAGAAGGTTAATTACCCTCTCATCACCCTCATGTGGGGCCCACTTGGGTTTAAGCTTGTTATCGATCAAAAGGAGTACTTGATGATGCCTAAAGGGGGGGATTTTTTACAGTTGACAATCCTTTTGCCAAGGAGGAACAGCGATTTCTCAATTGACCACTCCTTGGGGGAGTCACCGAAGTTGAAAGCACATCTTTCCCGCCAGATCTTCCATAGAACCTCCCCTCTGATGGCGTTCTAGAGAGTCGCGGAGCAGCCGATCGCTTCTCCCAGCAGGGCTTGCTGCCAACTGAGACATTTTTGAAGTCTAATTCTCTTTCCAACCACCTGCCAGAGTCTGTTGGAGTTGGGGCAGGTAAAGAAGATGTGTGAAACATCTTCGATAGACCGGTGGCAACGTTTGCACCAGGGAGGGATCCCACAAATTTTGCTAGCCTTGAGGTTGGTCCAGATTCCGTGATGAAGAATTTGCCATAAGAGGACAGACTTTTTGATTTCTATGAGGGGGTGCCAGATAGCCATGAACTTCATGTCCCACCGAAGCCGCGTCCATGACAGGCACCACTTTTTGTTGAGGTTAACCTGATAGTCGATCGTTTCTTTGATGTTCGGGATTTTTGATAGACTATTCCCATTGTGCCATTTGAGACCAAGAGAGCTCGGCATGTCGTGTCCCATGAGGAGGCGAACTTTGTGTCGGTCCCAGGCGAGAAATCTGCTTTGCAAAGTGTTCCATTCTTCATGCGAAATGTTGATGCTAGGGTCAATATCCTCAAAGTTGATCCAGCGGTTGGTGTCTTGTTTCCAGAGATGTTTCCATTTTTTGAAGCCTTTGTTCCATAGCTTCTTGGCGTTTTGAATGTTCCAAGATTCCACACTCCGGATGCCATGGATCGGAAACCAGATAGAGTCGTTTTGTCTGATACCGGCAGCCCACTTCCAGTCTTCACTTGTTCTTGTGAAGCTTTTGACTTTATTCCAACTCTTCCAAAGGGAGCACACCAGATTAGAGCCTTTCGGGAAGACGGGGATCGGGGAAAACAGCAAGGTCAAGATGTCAAGATTCTTCCAATTTGGGAAACCCATGAGCACCAACTCATTCTTGTTTCTGAAGATCAGCTTGGCCCACGAGGCCTCCCCGTTGCACCAAGCCTTAGTCATCCATTTGGCCGACAGTTTGTTAGCCATGCACCCAATGTCCAAGATACCAAGTCCCCCACTATCTCTATGGCTGGTGCAGATGGACCATTTGATTTTAGGCACCCCCCTCCTATTGTGGTCGCCCGTCCAAAGGAAGTTTCTACAAATACTATCCAGTTTGGACAGATCTTGCTCTTTCGGTCTCCAACAAGAAAGGAAATAAATGGTAGATGATAAGAGGAACGTGTTGATGACCATAGCACGACCAGCAAGATTGATTTGCATACCTCTCCAATAGTTGAGCTTGTTTTCGAGTTTGGCAAGCACCCAGTTCCACCGCTGTTCCATAGAGACGCCAAACCCCAAGGGAATCCCCAGAAGCCGAAAAATTTGGCCTTGTGGGATGATTTGACAGCCATAATCAATGAGAAGGTCGGGCTGTGACCCACCAATAGCTCTAAAGGCAGTCTTAGAGTGGTTGATTATGGAGCCAGAGGCTTCACAAAAAGTAGTAAGACACTTCCAGAACGTCTCAAGGCTGGTACAATCATTGTGCACAAAAGCGTTCATATCATCGGCAAAAAGTCTCATGGTGATCTGACTGTGGTCATGCGGCAAACGAAGGCCTTTAGTGTTACCAGCTTCCACCTGATGCTCCACCAGCCTGCTAAGACCTTCCGTGGCAATGGCAAATAGAAGGGGAGCCAATGGGCACCCTTGTCTGATAGATCTTCTAAGTTTGATCACCTTTGAAAGATTTCCGTTAATGTTAATTTGGGTCGATGCGTTTCCGAGAAGGGTCGCGATCATCTTGGTGAATTTCTGACTACATCCAAGATCCTGTAGCGACTGAAGAATATAGTCCCATTCTAGCCTGTCGTAGGCTTTATCAAAGTCGATCTTGAGGAAAACCACTTCTTGTTTGGACTCATTTGCAAATTCAAGACCTTCCCAGATATCTATTATGGTTTCCAAAATTGACCTGCCTTTGATGAAACCTTTTTGGTCCTTGCTTAACCACGCTCTCAAGTGGCAAGAGATTCTGTTGGCAATGACTTTGGCGATGATCTTGTATCCTGTTTTGAGCATTGTAATGGGACGCCAATTCTCTATTCTGTTCTTTTCCCCTTTTTTGTGTACTAACTTGATAATGCCATTGTTGAGGCAAGAAGGAAGCGTGCCAAACTTGAGTGCCTCTTGCCAAACCAAACGGAGAGGGGTGGCAACCACCAACTTGAAGGATTTAAAGAACTCATTAGTGAGCCCGTCGGGGCCCGGGCTTTTACCTGAGGGGAGGGCATCGATGACCTCAATGATTTCGGCTTCAGAGATAGAGGCATGAAGCAGAGAGTGAAGGTTGGGTGGTATCCTGTGGGGGGAAACCCTAGATATGGATGCCATACAGTTCCTTCTATGGTGGGAGAGGGGGTTTGAGGTCCCCAAGAGTCTCGTGAAGTGCCCTTCAGTGATCCCAAAATTATCTTCTTCCGTATTGCATACATTGCCATTTGCGTCTAGCAATAAGGGGATCGATTCTCTGTTGTGTTTCCTTTTGAGGATACGGCACATCTCTTTGGTGGGTTTGTCGGCTTTGCCAACCCACCACTCCTTGAAGAAAATTTGCAAATTTTTCCTTTGTATCTCTTCCTCGTATCTCAGCAGCGCTCTGATTTTTCGAAGTTCTTTCTGGGCTTGAGATTTTCCTTTGTTCACTTCCTCCTCGAGCCGCCAGAGTCTGTTGCTGCTGGCAGGCAATGGCGCTGAGGAATGCTGGGGGAGAATATGAATTCCAAGGACATCATAGATTCAGCTGCTCGACGGCATTGTTTCAGCTGCACGAGGGTCTCGGCACCGTTTCAGTTGCTGTCTCTTCATCGTAGTTGCTGGGGTGTATCCATCGGGCGTCTGTCAGTCGTGCTCAGGCCCTCAATCAGTCGCGATTGACTAGCTAGTTTTGTCCATCGTGCGAAGCGCCGGGTGTGTCCATCGGGCTTCTGTGAGTCGTGCTTAGGCCCTCAATCAGTCGCGATTGACTACCTAGTTCTGTCCTTCGTGCGAAGTGCCGGGTGTGTCCATCGTGTTTCTTGTCCCTCGTGCATCGGCCCTCAATCAGTCGCGATTGATTGACTAGTCTCTGTCCATCGCGCATTCTGCGGGGTGGTCTTGATTTTTGGGTTTTAATTGGCATGTGGAAAGCTTTTCGTTCCTTATGAACTGCGAGACCTTTTTCCACTTTCTAAAAGAAAGAAGCTACGCAAGGGAGCTCTGAGAGCACATCATTAAAGCTTTGGTGGAGATGCTATGAGTGGACGCCAAGCAAGCCATTGTTTCGAAAGCCAAAATTTTGGTTTCTGATCAGGTAGTCCTACGAAAAAGAGAGAAAAGAAAAAAGGAAAAAAAAAAGAAGGAAAAGAAAAAAAAAGAGAAAAAAGAAGAAAAAAGAGAAAAGATTTGAAAGGGAAAAAAATAAGAAGAGAGCTACCTTTTTTTGTGGGATTTTTGGGCTTTTCAAGATGCTTCTCTTCTCAGAGTTTTAGAAAAAAATCTTCTTTCTCGGGGTGTCCCTCTTTTGTCATGGATTTGGCGACCCCCTCTCTTGTGAGAAGTAATCTGGCCCCTCCTCCCGGGGAGACCGTTAACCTGGCCTCTTTGTTGGAGGGGGGTTCTTGTGCTGCCCAAGGGGCCCTCGAGAGTGCTGAACCCCCCTTGGTCTCCCTCAATAGATCCGCAATTTTGTCAACTCAGGAGGAGCTCAAGAAAGTTTGCCTCGTCGGCCAAATGTTCGGCCCTAAGCCCCCGCTCGAAACTGTGCGACAGTGGCTTCGCAACGAGTGGTTCCCCCGCGGGCTAGTTGTTTGCAAGTGTTAGTTCTTACCGGCAAGCCACTTGCTGCTAGTCTTTGAAAATGAAGATATGGTGTTTTGAGCCCTTAGTGTCGGAACTTGGCAACTCGGCCGGGCGACCCTGTGCCTATTCAGATGGTCCCCTGATTTTACTCCCGACAAATCGAAATCGCTTCGGTACCCCCTCTGGGTTGAGCTCCCTAACCTGCCATACTTCTTGTACAACTTCGTATGGGACATCGTTTCTCCTATCGGCAAGCCGTTGGCCTCACGCGAGGACATTGGTGGTCTCATTTATGAAGGTGCAAGACACTCGTTCAACGCCCGGTGGCACCCTCAAATTTGTGTCGAGGCTGACCTCAGTATGCCACTCCCATCGAAGATCAAACTGGACTTGGGCGAAGGGGATGTATGGGAGCAAGACATCAGCTACAAAAACCTTCCCAACGCGTGCTTTCGTTGTGGCCAACAAGGTCACAGGATCAAAGATTGCCCTTTGAGACGAAAAAGCAAGCGAAATCAAGAAGCCCCCAAAAATGCTCAAGACAGCAATGGAACATTGAATCACTCGACGAAAGTAGAGGAATTCAAGGGTCCCCTTAATCTAGAAGCTGATGCAGACGGGTTCATCGAAGTCAGAAGAAGAAGGAAAAGAAGCCCTAGGGCAACCTCTGAGCGAAACAACAAGTCAGTTACCCCCTCCAGCAACTTGTATTGCAATCTGGAAAAGGAAATCAATGAGTTTGACTACCCAGGTGGGAACCAACTTGAGGAGGACACCGATGTCAAAGGCCTGGAGATCCCTGACAGTAAAGAAACCTTGCAGGAGGGTTACACTACAAGCAAAGAAGACGGCTTTACTACCAGCAACGAAGATAACATGGATAGTGAAAGCTCCATCATCGGATCGACTATTCCGGAAACGGAGCTGAAAACGGTGTTCAGTTCTTCCCAGCAGGAGGCATCCCGCAAAGGAAAACAACCTATGGAGTTACCGTGGAAAAGCCCCCACAAGAACCTATTGCTAACTCGGGATCTGATCCGAGCGAAAAAGAAAGATGAACCCAAGAAAAGAAAGGACAAAGCTCCCTCCCGCAAAGAGGGATTACTACGACAATGATCATCATCTCGCTAAATGCTAGAGGGCTAACCGACCCCTCAAGAGCGACCATCATTGGTCAATGGCTTTGCGACATTAGCCTAAACCCAGATTTTATATGTATCCAAGAGATTAAAATTGACGGAGAAGACCTCCAGAAACGGCTTAGACATGTCTCCTCGACCCATGTTTGGATTTCAACGGCGCATCAGCGGGGATCCGGTGGAACGGTAATCGGTATCAATCAACTCTGGTTTGAAAAGCTCGAGAACTCCTTTGAAGATGAATGCCATCGATGGATTGCTGTTTCTTTCGGTGCTCCCTTTTGTTTTACTTTAGTTTCTTTGTATGCCCCCAATGGGGAGTTAGAGAGACTTAACACTTGGGCCTCCTTGGACTCGCTCCCCCACAACGTGCTTATCTGTGGTGACTTCAACATGGTTGAGGACCCTACGGACAGATGGATGGGCAAGGGTAGGGTCATCGACAGTCGGGAGAAAGAAACGTGGGACAAAACTAAACTACACTTGGATTTGGTCGAATTCAAAGACTCGAAGGGCTTTTCTTGGTCAAATCTCCAAGCAGGCGAGGACCTGAGGAAAGCTAGACTTGATAGATGCTACATTTCCCAGAGTTTTACTCATCAGTGGGGCCACCCTTCCCTCTCGCAACGCACCGACCTCACCATCTCTAATCACTACCCGATCGTCATCACTTTTCAACCCCCCACCAAGATTCGTAAGGCTCCGTGGTTCCATGCCAGTGTGCCCTCCTTCTCTCTCCCCTCCGTCCATCAAGAAATTTCTGATGTGTGGAAGGAGGCATTTGCCTCTGGCTTGTCCCCAGCCAAGTGTTGGAGAAGTGCGGTCGATAAGTCACGACAGATCATGATTAGATCCAGGAAGATGCTAGAGACTGTGCGGCGGGCTCGTAGAGAAGCTCTATCTCTGTGTTTATGTTGATGACATCATCATTACAGGTAATGATGTCAATGGAATTAGGTATATCAAAAGCCAGATGATGAAGGAATTCAAGATCAATGATCTTGGTTTATTGAAGTATTTTCTAGGGCTTGAATTAGTTTACACTAACTCAGGGATATACATTACTCAAAAAAAGTATGTACAGGATATGTTGAAGAAGTTTCACTTGCAGGATGCTAAAGTAGAAAGCACTCCAATGGAGGTAAACTTAAAGCTAAGTGCCCATGAAGGTGATGAAGTCAAAGACATTACAGGCTATCAAAGTATGGTGGGTAGCTTGAACTATGCTACTCTTACAAGAATTGATATTGCATATGCAGTAAGTGTGCTAAGTCAATTTATGCACAAGCCAAGGATACCTCACTTAGAGGTTGCCAAGAGAATCTTGAATTATCTCAAGGGTACATAGAACCATGGTTTGTATTTCCCTTACACTTCAGATATTGATATCAAAATTTATTCAGATGCAGATTGGGCAGGATGCAAGGATGATAGGAGGAGCACTTCTGGATATATCTCTTTTGCAGGTGACAAACCGATTTCATGGTCTTCAAAGAAGCAACCTACTGTTGCTTTGTCTTCTACAGAGGCAGAGTATAGAGGACTGGCTAATGCCACACAAGAAGCAATTTGGATTAAGCTTTTGTATCTAGAATTCGGTTTGTTTACTAGGTCACCAATTATCTTTGGAGATAATACAAGTTCTCTTCACCTTGCAGCTAATCCTATCTATCATGCTAGGACCAAACACATAGAGGTCCATTACCATTATGTGAGAGAGAAGTTGATAAGCAAGGACATTCAACTTACCTATGTATCAACCTATGCTAGGACCAAACACATAGAGGTCCATTACCATTATGTGAGAGAGAAGTTGATAAGCAAGGACATTACCTATGTGCAGATTTGTTGACTAAAGCTTTGGATGGAAGAAAAATTTGCACGTTCAAATCCATGATTGGATTGCAGGATATACTTGAAGATTGAAGATAAAGACTTAAGCCAAAATGTTTGGCTTGAGGGGGAGCTGTTGGTGTAAATTGCAAGCCTACACATTTGGCTCAAAGGATGCATTAAAGTCTACACATACATGAAGAAGCATAGGAACATATGCTAGTGGCTAATTACCACTTTACCTCATTGTAAAAGTCAAATTGACTTAGAATCTTTTGTAATCACCTACCAAAGTGAGTCGTGGAAAAGTAGTTCATTTGATTGACGGAATATCTCCAAGCATTTAGGAGCTTGATCATAAGGAGCCAAAATTTGAATTTGAATTCAAATCTTTGCTCATTACATATAAAAGTGAACATGAAAAGTTGTGGGTAGAGAGATCATTCCCGAGCCTCATTCTACTGATTTTGAGTGTGTGTGAGGACTATACTATAGCCTACACCTCTCTACACCATTAGGCAATGTTATTCATGCCAATGGGATTGTATACAAGTGTTCATTAATAGATACATTTACATCATTCATCTCTGAGTTCTTTGTTAGTCTACTCAAAAGTCTGTCAACTTGTCAAGGGCATATCTCGGTCAATTCTTCACAAAATTTAGTGATTCAAAGCTTGTTGGATTCATCTCAAAGTCATCTACATGCTGCCAAATTTGAAGTACTTCTATTCAGTCATTTCAGAGAAATCTGCGTCGAGGTGAACTCTGGTCATTTTCTGCTACAGTCCTAAAAAGTCGGGGGTATAGCTAAACTTGCTAAATTGATTTCTCTTAGCATAGTTTATCTTTTTACATCATTCCACTTGAAAATGGTAGCTTACTAAGCTAATTAAATACCCTTGGAAGGAATTTTATCAATTTCTACTGTGTTGGTCACACTAAGCAAAACATTGAGCAGGTGTCAAGACATAAATAGAAGGTTTTCTTGAGTTTGTGAACTTCAAAGTTATCTGTTTTGATTCAATCATTACACACATCACTTCCAAAGGACATAGGCCATTTTTTGGTGTTATTGGAAGGCTAGGAAGGTCTACTTATCAAGTCTGAAGCAAAAGAGGGCTGTTACAAAGCAGGTTTAGCAGTACCTACTCAGTCGCTTGGAGCATCCATCCATCTTTCCCAACATGGGATACAGTTAACACCTTACAATAGGCAAGGACTGAAGCTAGTGTTTCTTACCTCCAAAACCATTTGGAGAGTGAGCACATGAATGAAGGAGATTCCATGGACATGTTTTTGATCAAGATCAAAGATTCGAAAGAGTTGTTAATTTTTGCTAAAAAAGTATTGCTAGACAATTCACTTGTGGGGACTGTTTTGAATTATCTTTTAGATTCATATTAGAGTGCTACTTCTAGTCTTTGGTTGATGATAAAACAAAATCTGGATGCCCTAAAATTTTAGGATTTAATCTCTATTCTATCATAGGAAACTCAATCTAGGCAGAATAGGTCCATTATGCATGTTAGAGATCAAGATTTCTTGTCTAATTAGAAGGGCAAAGGTAAATGAAGCTCATCTACTAGTAAGCTAAAAGGTGATAATTCTAGAAAATCAAAGAAAGATGACAAACAAGAGAAGAAAAAAGAAAAGTAGAAGAAAGGAAATGATCATGTCATAAAGAGGCAAATAAGAAGAAAATAAGAAAGAGGTTGGAATGGTTGTTGTAGAGGCATCTTCACCTAAAATAGAGTTTACTAATCTTGTGTAGAATTAACAATGGGCATCTGCTATTGTTTACAGTCATGACCCATCTTCTCATGAACAATGTATGTTTACAGTAGACTCATGTATTTTTTACTTTGATAGTGTTGGAACTGAATATATTACCTCGCAGCACTATTTGTTTACTTCACTTGAGCCTCCCCCTTTAGGGAGTTGGCAAGATCATTATGACTATTGATGATGGTAACTCCTTTACATTTTTCGATGCTTTATTCTTCCCAAGGATCAAGAAAAAGTTTTTATCTATTTCAACATTAGCCAAGATCGACTTGGTTGTGAAATTTGTTGATGACACATATATAATTCATGATCTTACAAATGGCAACCTCATTATTGCTTTTGGCATTTTATATGGTGGGTTGTATAAGCTCATAGACTATGCAAAATCAGTGAATGATTCAGCATGTAGTTCAAGATTCATAGGCTATGTCAGATGCAAAGATTTGGCATGCATTCTTTGGTCATCACAATTTTGCTATTTTGCTAGGCTTGTAGAAATATGAAATGGTATATTCTCTAGCCAAACTTGAGGGACCTAGTAAACATGTTTGTGAAGGCTATATTTTGGGAAAACTCTAGCTTTCCTCCTTTGCAAAAGATGTTTCTCTACAAGCTACTTAAAAGTTAGAGCTTTTCCACATTGGTGAGTATGATCCTATGTAGACACCTTCTTTTGGGAAGTACCTTTACTTTGTGACTTTGATTGATGATTTTTCGAAGCATGAATGGGTATATCCATTGAAAGCAAAGTCCAAAGTATTTATGTTCTTCAAACAGTTTTTCGTTTTGGCAAAAAGTTTATCAACATGTAAAATGATCACCCTCCGTTCTAATCGAGGGAGGGAATATATGTCTTTTGATTTTAATGCATTTCATCTTGAATGTAGGATAAAATAGCAGTGTAAAGTGACATATACAACTCAAAAGAATATAGTTGTTGAAAGAAAGAACAGCTCACTCATGGAGATGGAGAGGTACATGGTCAAGAGTTAGGCTTTACGAAATAGTTTCTGGCTTGAGGCTATTATGTGTGCAGCATATGTACTTAACAAGTGTCACACTAAAGCATTATAGTTTATCTCTTCAGATAAGGCTTGCATGGTCACAAGGCATCTATTGCTCATCTTCGTGTCTTTGGTTGCCTCTCATATGCATTAGTTCCTAAAAAACAATGCAAGAAATTGGATGATAAAGCAGTGAAATGTATTTTTGTTGGGTATAGTTCTAAAAGAAAAGGTTGTTGTCTATATCATCCATATACTAAATGCATTTTTTAGCTATACTGTTGTTTTTTTGGAAGATGAAATTCAGCCTTTACTTTCATGTACGAAGAAGACATCAATTAGCTCCAAAGATGTGTATGACACTTTGTTACCTCTTTTTATAGCTTGAGAGTCTAGTGCTAGTCCCAACAAGGAAACTACTCAGCCTTTGCATGTTCCACATGATGATGCAGATCATTCCCCTTTTTATGCATATTTACATGATGCACTTTTTCATGAGAGGTCTAATATAGAAGAAAAAGCTATGCCTAGATGGCTAGTGAAGACTTTGTGAGATAGCAAATTAGATGCATGCATATCATATCATACTCCTCTAGGCTCGCATAGTGGTTCTTTTGCATCTAGTCCCTCTGCTATGGCTCCCTCTAGTCTTTGTGATGAGGATGAACGTGTTCCATTTAATGAAGCATAAATATCAAAAAATTTGATGGCTGTTATGCAATAAAAAATTCATGCTATTAGGGATAATAGTACATGTTCTTTATGTGATTTGCCTCTTGGCAAGAAGCCCATTGGCACTAAGTGTATATACAAGCTAAAGTGCAAGCCTGATGGAATAGTTCACACATATAAGCCTAGGATTGTTGCAAAAGGCTATGCTCAAGAAAGAGGCATTGATTTTGATGAGACCTTTGCTCCCACATGTGGAATGATTATTGTTTGTAGTATATGTGCACATGTAGCTCATCATGGTTGGAATATAGAGTGATTGGACATTAAAACTCCACTTTTGAATGGTGACTTACATGAAGAACGATATGTCTTTCAACCCCATGTTTTTGTGCACAAAGGGCATGAAAATAGAGTGTGCTGGTTGAAAAAGGCATTATATGGTTTGAAGCAAGCACCATGTGCTTCGTATGAGAAGATACATGCCTACTTAATCGCACATTTTTGGAGAATAGTCCAACTAAGAGCACCTTATATGTTAAGTGTGTAAATGATTTTCTTTTGATCAATTTTATCTATATTGATGTCATGCTACTCACTAGTCCTAATGAGAAGCATATTTATGATTTTAAGGATGAATTGCATGCCTCATTTGAGATGTTAGATTTGTGGCATTTGCATCATTATTTGGGCATTCAACTTATGCACATTGATGGCAAAAGAGCTTTGTCTCAACCCAAAAAATATTGACACATTATTGCACTGTTTTGGTCCTGAGGACTACAAACATATTTCCACTCTCATGGAGACAAGTTTATGATTGAGTCTTCATGATGTTGGAGATGCATTTGATGTTGTTCAATATTAGCAGACCATTGGATTCTTGATTTACCTATGCATATCTCACCTTGATATTGATTTTAGTATCTCACAAATGAGCAAGTTTATGCATTGCCCATGTGTCAAGCATTGGCACACGGTTAAGTGCATCTTTTTCTACTTGAGTGGTTCTTGACTACTTGGGTTGTTTTATCCCAAAGGGGAATCATTAGCACTAGATTTATATGCTTTTTCTAACTCTAATTGGGATGGTTGCTATGACACTCATGTGTCATAGCAACCAGCCCAATGGTTTTTGCTTCATTCTTGGTAATATCTTGGTTGAACAAGAAGCAACCTACTATGGCCACTTCTAGTTGTAAGGTTGAGTATAGGGAGCTTTCACAACAACTGTTGAGTGTGTGTAGCTTGAATGCCTTATGGCTTATTGTTGGAGTTTGAGGTGTATGGAAGCACATGAACAACACAAGGAAGAAGAAGAAGCTTGGAGCACACCACAAAACACACAACACTAAATGCATTAACAAAAGAATGTACAAAGATAAGTAGCCCATTAGGGTAACATGCATATATACAAGACATGGGGAAAAAACCTCATAAAGAGTGAAAAAAGTACCCCGGTAGTCCTAGTGTGTTCACATACATCACTACCTTAATATAGCAACAAATCTCCACTAGGAGTGATGTGGTCCACAAGGAGCTAACACTCATGTATAAGAAAGTGCCAAGCTATGTGGAATAAATCCACAAAAGGAAGTAAGCCCAAAGCTTTTCAAAAAGCTTCAAACTTCTCCCTAGGTAGAGACTTTGTGAAAAGGTGTGGAACGTTTTACTGTGTGGGCACATATGTCAAGCTGATCTCTCTAGCATAGAACCTCTCCTTGACATAATGATAGTGCACCTCAATGTGCTTAGTGCAAGCATGGAACACATGGCTCCTCACAACAACCAATGTGCTCTGTCTATCAATGAAGATGGTGGTGGAAGAAGATTGGCCAACACCCAAATCATCCATAAGGCATCTGAGCCACACACACTCAAGAGTCCTTGTGAAAGCTGCCCTATACTCAGCCTCACAACTAGAAGTGGCCACAGTAGGCTGCTTCATGCTCAACCAAGATATACATGAGCTACCAAGCATGAAGCAAAAGACACTAGTGGACACACGAGTGTCATAGCAAACAACCTAGTCAGAGTTAGAAAAAGCATGTAAATTTGGCAGTAGTGATCCCCACTTGGGATAAAACAATCCAAGTATCGGGTACCACTCAACTAGCAAAAGATCCGCTTAACTGCTTGCCAATGCTTGACATTTGGGCAATGCATAAAACTGCTCATTTATGAGATAGTAGACTAAATATCTTGCCGATTAATGCATAAGTAAATCAAGCATCCAACAACATGCTGTTGGAGAACAACATCAAGTGCATCTCTAGCATCATGAAAACTCAGCAGTAAACCTCTCTCCATAAGAGTGGCAATAGGTTTAAAGTTTTCAAGGCCAAAACATTGCAATAATGTGTCAATATATTTTGTTTGACACAAACGTATTCCGCCATCAACTTGCATAAACTGGATGCTCAAATAATGATGCAAATGCCCCAAATCAGACACCTCAAATGAGGAATGCAAATCAGCCTTAAAATTAGCAATATGCTTCTCATGCGGACTAGTGAGCAGCATGTCATCAACATAGACAATAATGAACAGGAACACAACATTTGCATGCTTAACATATAAGGTGCTCTAAGTTGGACTGTTTTCAAGACCATGTGCAACCAGGTAGGCATGTATTTTCTCATACCAAGCACGTGGTGCTTTCTTCAAACCATATAATGCCTTTTTCAACATGTACACTTGGTTTTCATGCCCTTTCTACATAACTCCATAGGGAAGTCATCACTCAATAATGTGGTTTTAATGTCCAACTAATGTACATTCCAACCATGATGAGCTGCAAGTGCACAAATGCTATGAACACTAGTCATTTAGCATGTAGGAGCAAAGGTCTCATTAAAATCAATGCCTCCTTCTTGAGCATAACAATTTGCAACAAGCCTAGCATTATACTTTTCGACTCCTCCATGTTTATGCTTTAGCTTCTACACCCACCTAGTGCCAATGGCCTTCTTGCGGCAAGTCATATAAACACTAGGTACCATTTTTCATGATAGCATCATATTCTCGTTGCATAGTAGCCATCGAGTTTTTTGAATTTTGTGCTTCATTAAATGAAACTCGCTCAATACCATCACAAAGACTCGAGGCAGCCATAGCATAACAGTCTGATGCAAAAGAAGCACTATGAGAGCATGAAGGAGTAAAATATGAAAGAGGTGCATCTAATTTGCTATTGTGCAAAGTCTACATGAGCCATTTCGGCATAGTTTTTTCCTCCTTAATATAAGCTCTCTCATCCACAAGTGCATCATGTAAATCTGCATTAGAGATATGTATCATCACATGAAACCTATAAAGCCTGAGAAGTTGCCTCATTAGGACCAACACTAGACTATCCACTTGTAAAAAGAGGCATCAAAGTGTCATACATGTATTTGGAGCTAACTGATGTCTCCCTAGTACATGAAAGTAATGGATTAATAGAATCTTTCACAAAAACAACATCACCGCTAGGCAAAATGTGTTTATTTTGTTTATGATAAAGATGATAGCCTTTGCCTTCAGAACTATGTACAACAAAAATACATTTCACTACTTTATCATCCAATTTCCTGCATTGTTGTTCCGCCACTAATGCATATGCCTGACAACCAAAAACATGCAGGTAAGCAATAGATGGCTTACAAACATGCCAAACCTCATATTGAGTGAAAAGCTGCAATGCTTTAGTGGGACACCCATTAAGTACATATGCTGCACACATAACAACCTCAAGCCAGAAACTATGTGGTAAAGCCTGACTCTTGACCATACACCTCACCATCTCCATGAGTGACTTGTTCTTCCTTTAGAAACTCCATTCACTTGAAGTATATACGGCACTATAGACTAATGTCTTATCCCACTTTCAACTATAAATGCTTTAAAGTCAAAAAATATCTATCCCCTCCCCCTCGATCAAAACGGAGGGTGCCCATTTTACATGCTAAAAAGTTTTTAGGCAAAACCAGAAACTATTTAAAGCACATAAGTACTTCAGTCTTTGCTTTCGATGGATATACCCATGCATGCCAGGCTTCACATCCATTTTTACCAGGTGCCTCAAGTTTGGGTAAAGAGGACACCATTTCAGATATTTGCAAGCATAGAAAACTAGAAAAATTCAGATGACCATAAAAATACACATGCATATACACACATACACATACACTCACATATTATAGAGGAGGTACTGGGGTATCCAATTTTAGCAAGAGCAGAGAATAAGCACTTCCAGTACGTCGCCTACTCAAGGGAGGTTCTCCTTAGGGAAGTATACCCTTCAACACCTCTGTGAGCAGGCAGATAACAATGATTGCACATAATTGTAGCTTCTCAAGGAAAAGATTACGAACAAATGACAATACTGGGAGACCCAAACCATTCCTTAGTTCAACAGATGATTACAATGTAAGCCAAGGAAATGCTACAAATGTTGATGCTCTGGGCTAACATGCCACTCCAGAACTAAACAACCTCAATACAAAAGACTCATCCAATCCGTATAATGAACACAACTAGATGGAGACTAGTACTGATCAATACAAAGTATGAAGACTTGCTCTAAGGGAAAGAGCATTAAAATACCACTGAATCACACGGAATGACAAAACCAAGCCACTCTCTTCACACTATAGTGCTATTAGCCCTCCACTGGGAAGCCCACGCTCTATATCCACACCATAGAGTGACTTCATACAGTAGACTTGAAGCCACAAAGTGCAAAGAGAGAACCTCTGTACGTACGTATGTAAATGTGTGTATCTGAATGTATCCCAAATGATCACAAGTCCCTTGCTTTTATAGGCTCCAATAGGCCAAGAAGGCCTTGCCGATTCCTCACGTCCACTGATCATGCGGCGATTGATCGCCCAAGATTGGAGGGGTAATTCAGACTTGAATTGGATCCTCAAAAATAGGCAGTCGTCATAAAAGGTTGGCGGCAACAATCATTTCTCCACCTCCACTTTTACCAATTACACTTTTATCCTTTTACTTGTAAGCTGAGATCCTCATTTTATGCCACCCGTGATATTGGAATGACCCATTGAGTGTGAGAAATGGTGGGTGGAGGATGGACTTTAACCTCACCAATCCAAGATGCCAATGAATTCCTTAGTTGGAAGAGTCATCTCCTTCATACTTCTACTCCAACCTCCTCATAATCTTTCTCAAGAGCAGCCAAGTCTTCACGTGCTTCTGAGAACTCTCCTTCCTTCATGCCTTCACCTTCTTACCAATGGACAAATGCTCTCTTACCATACATAAGATTGGACTTGAAGTCTATGCGAGAGAACACCTCTACAACTCTTGTGGAATTGGATACCATGCATATTGCTCTCTGCACTTTTAGCCAAATCATCACCAGGCACCACCATAGGGGATTGAGTGGATGGTTGGGCTGCGCGGAGGTTGAGATAGTGTGGGGGGGTGGAGGGGGAAGAGAGAGAGAGAGAGAGGCTGAGGGGAGAAGGTGGAGGGGGGCATAGGGATGAAGGGGGTGGCGGGGGGCTGAGGGGACGGGGTGGCGGGGGCAGAGGGATGCGGGAGGTGGCGGGGGAGTTCGTGGGGGGTTGAGGGGGAGGGTGTTCTGGTGAGGGGCGGAGGGCTGAGGGGGGTGCGGTGAGGGGTCACCGGGGGGGTGGTGGCAGGGTCAGGGGGGTGAGGTGGTGGGGGTCAACGGGGGGTGGTGGTAGGGGAAGAGAGAGAGAGAGAGAGAGAGAGAGAGAGAGAGAGAGAGAGAGAGAGAGAGAGAGAGAGAGAGAGAGAGAGAGAGAGAGAGAGAGAGAGAGAGAGAGAGAGAGAGAGAGAGAGAGAGAGAGAGAGAGAGAGACAGAGAGAGAGAGGCTACAGTGAGGGGTCAGCGGGGGGGTGGTGGCAAGGTCAGTGGGGTTAGGTGGTGGGGGTCAGCGGGGGGTGTTGGCGGGGGAAGAGAGAGAGAGATGGGCCACGGGGGGGCTGAGGGGGGTGCAGTGAGGGGTCAGCAGGGGGGTGGTGGCGGGGTCAGCGGGGTGAGGTGGTGGGGGTCAGCGGGGGGTGGTGGCAGGGAGAGAGAGAGAGAGAGAGGGGGGGTGCGGTGAGGGGTCAAGGGAGGGGTGGTGGCGGGGTCAGCGGGATGAGGTGGTGGGGGTCAGCGCGGCGTGGTGGTGGGGGGGGGGGGAGAGAGAGAGAGAGAGAGAGAGAGAGAGAGAGAGAGAGAGAGAGAGAGAGAGAGAGAGAGAGAGAGAGAGAGAGAGAGAGAGAGGGGAGAGAGAGAGAGAGAGAGAGAGAGAGAGAGAGAGAGAGAGAGAGATAGGGGGAGAGATGGGCCGCAGGGGGGGCTGAGGGGGGTGCAGTAAGGGGTCAGCGGGGGGTGGTGGCGGGGTCAGCCGGGGTGAGGTGGTGGGGGTCAGTGGGGGGGTGGTGGTGGGGAGAGAGAGAGAGAGAGAGAGAGAGAGAGAGAGAGAGAGAGAGAGGGAGAGAGAGAGAGAGAGAGAGAGAGAGAGGGGGTGCAGTGAGGGGTCAGCGGAGGGGTGGTGGCGGGGTCAACAGGGTGAGGTGGTGGGGGTCAGTGGGGGGTGGTTGCGGGGGAAGAGAGAGAGAGAGAGAGAGAGAGAGAGAGAGAGAGAGAGAGAGAGAGAGAGAGAGAGAGAGAGAGAGAGAGAGCGAGAGAGAGAGAGAGAGAGAGAGAGGGGAGGGGAGAGATGGGCCGGGGGGGGGGGGGCTGAAGGGGGTGCGGTGAGGGGTCAACGGGGGGGTGGTGGCAGGGTCAGCGGGGTGAGGTGGTGGGGGTTAGCGGGGGGTGGTGGCGGGGGGGGAGAGAGAGAGAGAGATAGATAGAGAGAGAGAGAGAGAGAGAGAGAGAGAGAGAGAGAGAGAGAGAGAGAGAGAGAGAGAGAGAGAGAGAGAGAGAGAGAGGGAGAGATGGGCCACGAGGGGGCGGGTCAGCAGGGTGAGGTGGTGGGGGTCAGCGGGGGATGGTGGCGGGGAAGAGAGAGAGAGAGAGAGAGAGAGAGAGAGAGAGAGAGAGAGAGAGAGAGAGAGAGAGAGAGAGAGAGAGAGAGAGAGAGAGAGAGAGAGGAGAGAGAGAGAGAGAGAGAGAGAGAGAGAGAGAGGGAGAGATGGGCCGCGGGGGGGCTGAGGGAGTGTGGTGGGGGGAGAGGAGAGGGGTGCGGTGGGGGGAAAGAGAAGAATGGGTGCTGCAGACCACCACATCAAGTTTTTGCACCATCCTTGTGCAACATTCCCTTTATCAGCTTATTTCAATGAGATCTAAATAAACTATAGTTACTGAATGAAATACGGTATGTAGAGTGGATGGAGTGCTTTTCAATTTGACTTAGTTCAGGTAATTCTTCACCCTGGAGATATTAACCAGGGGTATCTTCTTACCCTGCAAATCCTCTAGATGGACTGGTCCATGAGGTAGCACTTTTACTACTCTGTAAGGTCCTATCCATTTGGGTGCCAATTTGGTCGAAACTGCTGGGACCTGATGCACTAAAACCATGGATCCTTCTTGTACTTCTTTGGACCTAAGATACGTGTCGTGTACTCGTTTGCACTCTTCTTGGGTTATCTGAAGTTTTTGCATGGCTCCTTCCCTGTATTCTTCTAATGCCACGAATCTCCTAATGGGAGGTTCAATTCCCATGATTTTGGCTCCCATTTCCTTTTTGATAATAAATTCAAACGGTGCTAATGCCTCTTTTCCATATACTAAGCGAAATGGACTCTCGCCAGTGGTTCCCCTCTTCGTGGTTCTGAATTCCCAAATTGCACCGATCAATGCTTGTGGCCAGAAGCTTTGATGATCAAAGGATAATTTGCAAAGCAATCCAATCAAGATCTTATTGGAGCTCTCTGCTTGGCCATTTGTCCTTGGATAGTAGGCACAAGATTTTTTATGAAAAACCTTGTACTTGTCGAATATAAATTGGAGCAATTGATTTATAAAATGTGTGCCCCTATCACTAGTGATTTCCAGTGGGCAACCGAATCTTGAAAATATATGTTTATACAAAAACTTAGCTACTCTTAAAGCTGTGCAATCTACAGTAGCTTAAGCCTCAATCCATTTAGTTGTGTAGCATGTGGCCATCAAAATATACTTCTTACCCCCAGGTTGGCGAGTTGGACTAATTGGTCCTATGAAATCAAGACCCCATCGTTCAAATGGGTGCCATCCTGTAGATATGACTAATGGTTGGAAATTCAATCTAGTTGGCGTAGGAGCACACCTCTGGCAGATGTGGCATTCTTTAGCAAGCTTGATCGCATCCTTGTAAATATGAGGCCACCATAGTCCTTTGTGGATGATCCTGTGAGCCAATTCTTCCCCCTTTTAGATGTCCTTCACTGTGTGCAGCCTCTAGCAAAAGATTTACCTCCTCTAGATAAACATACTTTCTCAAAATATCATCCTGACAATATCTATGTAAATTCCCATTTGTAAGTGAATATGCTTTGGCTTTCAAGAGTAATGTTCTCTTTTCTATAGGTGTCAAGTGTTCTGGGATTTTTCCAGTAGTGAGCAACTGGAGAATTCCATCATACCAATCAGTCTGAATTGCCACTAGGAAGAGATTACTATCCACTAGTTCATCATTAATACTTGTTGCCTTCTCGCTCATTGCAGTCCTAGACACTTGATCTGCCATGTAGTGCTCTCTTCCTGGCTTAATATGAATATCATAGTTAAATTCTTGAAAGAGGAGTAACCATCTCCAAATTCTTCCAGCCACTCTAGGCTTGTTTACCAGGTACTTCAAGGGCTGATGGTCAGATATGACTATAAAATGTACACCAACAAGATAATGCTGAAACTTCTGAAGAGCAAATACAATAGCCAAACCTTCCCTTTCTATTGTACTATAATTCCTTTCTGCTTGGTTGAGTAGTCTGCTGGCATAGGAGATAGGTCTATCAACCTTGTGTGATGATGGTTGAGCTAGAACTGCACCCACAACATGAAGACTAGCATCTCTATGCACATGAAACTCTACTGACTAGTTAGGAACACTTAAAAGTGGAGCAGTACATAACCTCATTTTCAGTTCATAAAATGCTTTCTCAGCTTCAGCACTCCATGAGAAAGGGACCTTTTTACTGGTAAGCCTTGATAAGGGCTTAGCTATTTCTGAATACATTCGTATGAATCTTCTATGATATCCTGCATGGCCCAAAAAACTTTGCACTTCTTTTGGGCTTTGTGAAATAGGCATGGATAAAATAGTAGTAACCTTTGCAGGGTCAATCGTTATTCCTTCAACAGATACTTTGTGACCAAGAAGAGTGCCCTTGGTGACCAAAAAGTGACATTTATCAGGATTTAATTTCAAACCTGTTTTGAGACATTGATCAAATATTTCTTTTAGATTTTCCAAATGATCATGGAAACCTTGAACTGTTGCTCTTCTATCTGTGCCTGAAAATACTGAAAAGTCATCCATGAAAATGCGTAAAAAGGCTGTCAACCATTTGCCCAATATTAGATACATTGTTCTATTAAATGAAGTTGGTGCATTCTTTAAACCAAAAGCCATGCGGGTATACACATAAGTGCACCATGGAGTTACAAAGGTTGTTTTCTCCCTATCATCGGGATGGATCACTATCTGATTGTAACCGCTGAAACCATCCAAGAAGCTATACAAAGTGTGACCAGCTACTTCCTCAAGTAGCTGCTCTGTGAAGGGTTGAGGAAATCCATCTTGAATAGTCACTTTATTCAAGGCATGAAAATCAACACAGACTCTTATTTTTCCACTACTTTTCTTGGGCACAATAACCATATAAGAAAGCCACCTGGAATGTTCTACTGGATCAATTATACCTGCTTCTTCTAGTTTTGTAATTTCCACTTTTACTGCCTCTGCATACTTCAGATTGAGTCGATATGGCCTACTTCTTGCAGGTGCGGCTCCCTGAACTAAGGGTATCCAATGTAATCCAAGATCCTCTGGTATCCCTGTTAGATCTTTGTAGGACCATGCGAAGACATTTTTGTAAGCAAAAAGTAAAGAAGTTACCTTCTGTAGTAAAGGAGGATAATGCCACAACCAAGAGGCCAAGTGGACTACTTGAGGGTTCTCTTCATCCCCAAGATTTCCTTCTTGAACCAGTGTTTCAGGACTAGTCTTGTTTGAGAAATCATCTCCACTGTATGCAGGAGTGGACTTTAGTTTATATTCTGCAACATGTTCTTTTGTCCATCCTTGAGGTATATCTGAAAAAGGAAGATCTTCTCTGCACTCAGGCTCATAACTTTTCATCCCAGATACTTCTGTATTTGTTCCTTCTTCAAAGCGTGTATTCTCTTGCAAACTCTCATTCTCCAACACCTTGTGATCTTCATGGCCTTTTCCTGTAATTACCGTACCTACAACTTCTTCCTCTATTTCATTGATTTCCATCGTGCAACACTCTGCACTTTCCATCATCCAATCTAATAATGTATCTTCTTCTTGGGGTAGAAAGGGCATTGCCTGAGTGTCCACGGTATACCCAGTAGTTTTCCCTGAGTCAAATCCTTCTTCCAACTGTAGTTGCAGTTGGCTATTGGTGCTTGTTGAAATCCATAGTTTGTTTTTCGCCCAATCTTGCAAAGCTTTTGCTTGCCTCAGCCAAGGTCTCCACCGGAGTAAAGGGTAAGAAATCTCCTATGGAAGTGCAATAACAACAAAATCTAGAACAAAGTGGCAACCCTGTACTATCATCAGTACCTTTTCAATAATACCAAGAGGCGCAACCCGATGTTGATCTGCTAGTGTAACTGTGAATGGTGCCATCTTGGTGGGGTTCAAATTCAGTTTCTTCATTGTGAAATCTGGCATCAAATTGATACCAGAGCCTCCATCTATGATCACACCTGTGAGAGCTTCATCCTTTATACAAACAGATAATCTTGAGCTTTGGTAGTCTGCAAGGGGTGCAGAGGGAAAATCAACCATGAAACCATCTATACTGGGTGATTGGATCAAGTGAGCAGAGTGTATAATCTTGAATAACTCACTTCTTATTTTTGAATCCATCCTTATAAGTTCGTATAGACTAACCTTTCAAGATCTGTTCAATGTTTACCTCATGAGTGTCTTCTTGTAGAGTTGTTGGTTGGTCCCTTAGAGAAGTAGCCATCCTTCAATAAGCTCCTTCAATTTCCTCTAGGCCCTTCCACCCAGACTTCTTTTCCTCCTCTTTATCTTGGAATCCTCGTTGTTCCTCTCTATGGATTGCTGCTGCTTGTCTGGCTCTAGTCATCATGGGTATTGTAGAGGATGAAACAGCATAAGACTAAGTAGTCATACCTTCTTCTTGTGGAGAGATTGCAATCATGTGGATTGGATCAGGACAGCTTCTTGGGCAGTCTTTGGTATAGTGATCCTTGGCCTCTGGACAATGTTGACAAGGAGGTGCATCTTCTGGAAGGGAACACCTATTTTGCATATGGCCATACTCACCACAGCGATAACATATCAATGGTCTATTATATCTAGGCTTTGTCGTACGATTTTCCTCTCTATTAGGTGCATTTGAAGTACTAGCCTTATATGAATCCAAAGTTGGAGGGTTACCTCGTTTCTGTGTACCCTTGAGGTAGTAACAATCTCTAGCTTCATAACCATCCTTTCCACAAAATTGACAGCTTACCTTATAAGGGCAATTAGCATTGGAATGTCCATTGTTGTTACAGATTGTGCACCAAATCTGCCTCCTTATATCCTTAGTGGTCCGCAAATCTTCTAACTCACGGCGAAGTTGGGCTACTTCATCATCAATGCGATGCAATGATGGCAAGACCTTCTCTTCTTGTTGATTTTGTTGCATTCTCAATGCCTCCAGTTCTTTCCTCAGTTGCCCAATAGGGTCTAGTTCTGCAGCATAATTCGGTTGTGTATCCCCTTCAAAATCTTGCCTAGCTTCTTCAATGTATGATGCTGCTGCAACAAAATCATTGAGGGTTGCATCCAATCTACGAGACTCACGTAACTTCTCCTGAGATGACCTGGGAAAAGCTTTTTCTATCCATTTTTTCACCAAGAAATCACCTGGAGCATGTGGAAGACGTTGTCGTAGAGATTCACATCTCTACTCTCGCATCTACTTGCATCAAATCCAGATATTTAACAGAACAAAGGTTCACGATACGATTGTGGATGTCAGAGAGATTTACTCTCCTCACTTGGAAAGACAATCAAAGATTAAGGAGCAAAAGGGCCACTTCCGATCGCATTTAACACTCGAACTTAAATGAAGCATGATGAAATATTGATTTCTAGAACTTCTGATCCCTATGAGAAGATTTCAATGGATATTGTATTTAGATTTTTCTTCACAAGTAAAAAAATGGGAAACTCATCATTGTAATGTGAATTATGTTATTTATAAAACTAAAGTAAAAGAAATGGTTGAAGGACGATTGGAGGATGATCGGACTGTGCTCAAAGTTGCAGAAGATTTATTGTTCTATATGAACTCTTTTTTAGGCACGCAATAGACGAATGGCTTTTGAGAAAAGTTGGTACCATGCAGAGGAAGAAAAGGAGTGTTGTCGGTCTTCCGAAGGAAGAGAGGCCAATGTTCAGGTTTCAATCTGGTACATAACTTTTTCGGGAACAGCAATGGCACAGGTAGGAGGGCGACACAATTGATCGGAGCAGATCCCAATTCTGGGAAAAATTGGAGATGGCTAATCAAGGAGAAGTTTGGGGGGGCGATGCATCTGATTTATGATTGAGAGATGAATGTTGAATGGAGCTTCTGAGCGAGATTCAAAGTCAATGTTATTAGGTGCTGAGGAGGTATATCGTGGTGCGGCGCTAAGGCTTTGATCATCAGAAGAGCACTGGCGGATTGGTGGTGATAAGAGAGAGGTTGCTGATTGAAGGGGATGGGAGTGCATCCATCGTTTTCTGAAGCCGATTCTAGTAACAACAGGCTATCTCAATCTGTGCGCTATCATCTCATTGATCCAATGAAGGCTTTTTTCTATCTTAATCTAGTATAGATCATGCATCGAGTCTAACGTCGATGGCGGAGGTCAACCTTATTGAAAATATACGGCACAGTTTGCTGACGAGGATGGTCTGAGAGCCAATGACAGAAAAGAAGGTGATGGTTGTCCGTGTTATTCAAGCTACCACCGCTCATATTCAAGTTAGTTGTTCTGTATGATGCGCTGACACTGTACTAAATTAAATCTGGAGTTTTAATCACTTAGCCATGTCTTTAATTGACTCTGTCACTCTGAAGCATCCACGCTGGATAAATTTCTGACTATTTAACGCCAAATCCATGTTAATTCTGCAACTTGTTTTACTACGCTCTAATATTTTTACAGGACCTTAACGAACGCTAGAAGCTGTACACTTTATGTTATGACATATCAATCGTTGTCTAAGGATCAAAGTATAGATTCGTAATTCTGACCACAACACCATTCTGTTTAAATATGATCTTAACTTTTCTCATCATGATTGGAAATAAGATATGATTCAACAGTGCCTTCGCTATACTGCACACAGAATACAGAAACTCAAGTTGTACAATTAGTACGAGGTTGATTCATATTTAATATATTTCATTCAGTGTTGTAAATCTGAATTGGTCGAGCACTTATTTTGTCTTTGCGAACGTCACTTCCGTGATCATACTTCTGTAAGAACTTGACTTGTAAGAACTTGACTTGCAGGGAATATCTCAGCTTACTATAAATAAAGATATGAAAAGGTATCGAGAGTTAAGACGCATAATTCACAACCAATCTGACACTTTTTGATGGGAAAATTTGCCAAAGTTTATCTGATTCGTTTTAACCTATGCATAACGATTCTCAAATGATCTATGTAGAAAAGGAAGCTCTGATCGTTGTACAGATAACATATATCCTGCTTCTGGTATAAGATAAATATAAAATCAATGTAAAGAAAACATAACTGATGTGAGATCGATTTATATTGATGAACTGCTGCGCTTAGTTACTATATCATATTCGATATAAGAAACGATTTATAATTTATTACGAGATGTGCGTAGATGTGTAGATATAATTTGTTTTGGTTTCTCTTGATAAATATATGGACTCTGCCTATAATATGTTTTATGGATAGATGTTCATGCGACTATATCACCTATGGGAGTTGTTAAACTGAAGAAACTCATCAACTTAGATTTATTTGGAAACTTGTAATCTCTAGATTACTGTGTGTAAATCTTAATCACTTGTCTGCAGCTTTACATTGAAAAACATAGACATGTCTTTTGCAATCTAGGTAGAACTATATCTATGTCTGATTCTTTCGCGCATTTTTGTTTTTTTGGTTAAAAACTTTGGAAACAAATACACTTGAATGAATAAATTGCTAATTAAAACTTTGAGTCGTTTGAATCAGTTTCATATACTTTGATTGTGCTGGAAGACAATCCTATCAGTTCACAATTGCTATGATTCTTCCATGTTTGCCAGCTCAAGAAGATCATATGAGAATTAATATATATAATCTAATCCGATCCATCAGCTGCGCTCTTTATATGTTTAAGTTGTGTGAAGATAAAAACTAAAAGACTAACATCATTGGTTCAATCATTTTCCAGATGTGCGCTAAAGGTGTTTGTTACATGATTTGATGAATTGTCCTTGTATATATATTTTATGTTGAAGACTAATAGATAAGTTGGATTTTGATCGTGTTGCGCACAAATCTATGTGAATCAAGCTCTAGAAGAATTAAACGTTTTGTCTTTGAAGGGAAATAGACTCATAGACGATGTTGAATTAATGTTATGAAATTGAGGTTTTTTATCAACTTGAAATCATGTGTGATAGGAAACCATGTATCATGGTACATTGAATGTGAACTAATATTATAAATGATGAATGTGTTAAGACTCATTTATGAATGTTAAAAAATGAAGTTGAAATCCATATAAGGAATTCGTTTGCAAGTTAATTGCTCACTCTCAGTCTTCACTGCACCTGAGTTTGCTAAGTACCCCGCGTGCGCCGTATTATCGGCGGTCGCCCTGATCCACCGACCGTCGCTTCCGGTCCGACATTTTGGTGAACCCGACGTGAACAAACGGCATTGCAACTCAGGTACATCCGACGGGAAACAAATTCCAGGTATTTATATTTGAAATTTTTTGGCTTGCATATAGTTAAAAACAAACATGAATTCTAATGTCGAAAATCTTCTCCATGATATGGAAGCACGATTAATTTCATCTATAGAATTAAAGCTTAAATCCAAATTTGAGTCCTTAAACTCATTTATTTCAATTTTTACTACAGTAGTATATGAATTAAATGCGAATCTTAAGTCAATAGATACTCAATTTGATCACGAGTTTAGGAATTTAGAAGGAATTCTTCATTATGAACTATCAAATTTGAATGAAAATATGGAAACAATAGCAAAGCATGTAAAGGAAATTTCTTCATTCAAAACTATTGGTCATGAGGTTGCAAGTTGAAAAGAGAATATTGAAAGGTTAAACAATCAAATACACGATAGTGCTACATGTGAATGCAAAGATAGCTATCAAGTACGAGTTCAAAGTAGATCTATGTCTTCTATTGACCAAAACCCTTTACCCGATCATAGAAGAGTTGATCCTAGGGCTTTATATCAACGACCAAAGAGAACTGTAAGATGCTTCTGGTGTGACCAACTAGGTCATACTTATAGGAATTGTATGGCCTATGAGAAAGCATATAGGCAACACTTGGTATTAGAAAATGAACACAAAATCTGTGATTATCATACGAAGGATCCTTTACACTTGAGCCTAGGTAGAGGTGGGATGGTAAAATATTTTGAACAAAAACAAGTAAGATCAAGATCAAACAAACAAGTGAAAAAACACTGGAGAGTAAAACGTGAAAATACCACAAAATCTAATGATCAAGACAATAATATGATGGATAACCCACAAGTTGAACTGATGATGCAAGATATTAAGCCAAATGATAAGCAAGAACATGAGAGATCAACTTATGAGAAAATAGGAAAATATGAAAATTTACATAATATTTCAATTGATTCTGATGATCAATCACTTGAAGATGGGAAAATTGAAAAGATGGAAGAACAAGTGAATCTTGAAACCAGCAATCAATCTAATACTAAAGGGAAAATTGAGAGATCTAAACAACTAAGAAATGCAAATGAGAATGCAAACAATGAGACAAGTTTTAATGTAAAAGAACAAGAAGTTTTTGAAAACATTATCAAACAAATTACAAAAAATATGAATAAATAAACTAAAACCATGAAAAGGAAAAATGAGGTATGTATGCAAGAAATTTTTGATGTCTTGTATTAAAAGTAAAGTTATCTACTAATGTGTTTTGAATAGGTATTTTGACAAAACAGGTACAAGAGGCCAAATTGATAAGAGAATATGTTATGATCAAGTTTATGATTGTTTATGAATGTTTTCATCCATGGCTAATATTTATATGGGAGTTATAACCTACTTCCTCATCAAAAAGTTATTTATATGGGAGTTACAACCTACTTCCTCATCAAAAAGGTATTTATATGGGAGTTACAACCTACTTCCTCATCAAAAAGGTATGTATATGGATTTTGTTTTACTTTCTTTCTTTATAAAAGAAAAATTATGAATTTCATTAATGAATCAAATATGGCTTTTCTAATCAATGTTTTGAGTGATTTAATGCAGATCAAGCAAGAAAGGACGAATTGATGGAAGCTCCAAAATATGACTTAATATTACTTCGGTTTTTTATAGATGGATTATCTAAAAGTTTTTGAATTGATATATTTGGTTTAAAGATGCTAATACTTATGTTTTTCGCGAGTTTTTTTTCAAGATATTTTTCAGGTTCAAGATGAAGAATGGGAGTTGTTGCCAACAAAGTTTTTCTTCAAGCATAGAATATGAAAAACCTTTTACTTCTAGTTTTGCACCATTTTGTTTCACTTTGCATTTAAAGTATGCATCAAATTTATGTACAAACACATGTTCAGTTTTTTCCTTAGATGCACGTTCATTTGCACCAATATCAAATGTAACATGCATTATGAAATCTGCGAGCAAATTCTAAGTATAGGAGATAAAAACCTCTTCATCACAAGCTCTTATTCCTTATGCACCATAATTTTGAAAATGCACTTAAAGTATGCATGTGGTAGGCTCACACTACATGACCATGCATCAAGGCATGATCTGATCTATACCCATGCACATACGAGTGATTGTAAGGATGAATGTATAATCACATTGCTATCTATGAGAGTGAGTGCACCAACCTCGTCATCAGAAGCTATTTTTCTTATTGATTGCACCATTAATTTTATACATGCATTTTCAAAGTGTGCATATAAATAGGGCTAATTACACAGCCTTGCATAAGGCACTTTATGAGTTTTTAACCCATGCACTTGCAGGATTTTATATAAAAATCACATGAAAAATAAATTCAATATTATGAAGAAAGCAAGTTTATTCTCAGGTTGGCGCATCCGGAGGATTCACAGGTTTGGTGGGGGTGAATGTCGTAGAGATTCACATCTCTACTCTCGCATCTACTTGCATCAAATCCAGATATTTGACAGAACAAAGGTTCACGATATGATTGTGGATGTCAGAGAGATTTACTCTCCTCACTTGGAAAGACAATCAAAGATTAAGGAGCAGAAGGGCCACTTTCGATCGCATTTAACACTCGAACTTAAATGAAGCATGATGAAATATTGATTTCTAGAACTTCTGATCCCTATGAGAAGATTTCAATGGATATTATATTTAGATTTTTCTTCACAAGTAAAAAAATGGGAAACTCATCATTGTAATGTGAATTATGTTATTTATAAAACTAAAGTAAAAGAAATGGTTGAAGGACGATTGGAGGATGATCGGATTGCACTCAAGGTTGCAGAAGATTTATTGTTCTATATGAACTCTTTTTTAGGCACGCAATAGACGAATGGCTTTTGAGAAAAGTTGGTACCATGCAGAGGAAGAAAAGGAGCGTTGCCGGTCTTCTGAAGGAAGAGAGGCCAATGTTCAGGTTTCAATCTGGTACATAACTTTTTCGGGAACAGCAATGGCATAGGTAGGAGGGCGACACAATTGATCGGAGCAGATCCCAATTCTGGGAAAAATTGGAGATGGCTAATCAAGGAGAAGTTTGGGGGGGCGATGCATCTGATTTATGATTGAGAGATGAATGTTGAATGGAGCTTCTGAGCGAGATTCAAAGTCAATGTTATTAGGTGTTGAGGAGGTATATCGTGGTGCGGCGCTAAGGCTTTGATCATCAGAAGAGCATTGGCGGATTGGTGGTGATAAGAGAGAGGTTGCTGATTGAAGGGGACGGGAGTGCATCCATCGTTTTCTGAAGACGATTCTAGTAACAACAGGCTATCTGAATCTGTGCGCTATCATCTCATTGATCCAATGAAGGCTTTTTTCTATCTTAATCTGGTATAGATCACGCATCGAGTCTAACGTCGATGGCGGAGGTCAACCTTATTGAAAATATACGGCACAGTTTGCTGATGAGGATGGTCTGAGAGCCAATGACAGAAAAGAAGCTCATGGTTGTCTGTGTTATTCAAGCTACCATCGCTCATATTCAAGTTAGTTGTTCTGTATGATGCGCTGACACTGTACTAAATTAAATCTGGAGTTTTAATCACTTAGCCATGTCTACAACACCGTTCTGTTTAAATATGATCTTAACTTTTCTGATCATGATTGGAAATAAGATATGATTCAACAGTGCCTTCGCTATACTGCACACAGAATACAGAAACTCAAGTTGTATAATTAGTACGAGGTTGATTCACATTTAATATATTCCATTCCGTGTTGTAAATCTGAATTGGTCGAGCACTTATTTTGTCTTTGCGAACGTCACTTCCCTGATCATACTTCTGTAAGAACTTGACTTGCAGGGAATATCTCAGCTTACTATAAATAAAAAAATGAAAAGGTATCCAGAGTTAAGACGCATAATTCACAACCAATCTGACACTTTTTGATGGGAAAAATTGCCAAAGTTTATCTGATTCGTTTTAACCTATGCATAACGATTCTCAAATGATCTATGTAGAAAAGGAAGCTCTGATCGTTGTACAGATAACATATATCCTGCTTCTGGTATAAGATAAATATAAAATCAATGTAAAGAAAACATAACTGATGTGAGATCGATTTATATTGATGAACTGCTGTGCTTAGTTACTATATCATATTCGATATAAGAAACGATTTATAATTTATTACGAGATGTGCGTAGATGTCTAGATATAATTTGTTTTGGTTTCTTTTGATAAATATATGGACTCTGCCTATAATATGTTTTACGGATAGATGTTCATGCGACTATATCACCTATGGGAGTTGTTAAACTGAAGAAACTCATCAACTTAGATTTATTTTGAAACTTGTAATCTCTAGATTACTATGTGTAAATCTTAATCACTTGTCTGCAGCTTACATTGAAAAACATAGACATGTCTTTTGCAATCTAGGTAGAACTATATCTATGTCTGATTCTTTCGCACATTTTTGTTTTTTTGGTTAAAAACCTTGGAAACAAATACACTTGAATGAACAAATTGCTAATTAAAACTTTGAGTCGTTTGAATCAGTTTCATATACTTTGATTGTGCTGGAAGACAATCCTATCAGTGCACAATTGCTATGATTCTTCCATGTTTGCCAGCTCAAGAAGGTCATATGAGAATTAATATATATAATCTAATCCGATCCATCAGCTGCGCTCTTTATATGTTTAAGCTGTGTGAAGATAAAAACTAAAAGACTAACATCATTGGTTCAATCATTTTCCAGATGTGCGCTAAAGGTGTTTGTTACATGATTTGATGAATTGTCCTTGTATATATATTTTATGTTGAAGACTAATAGATAAGTTGGATTTTGATCGTGTTGCGCACAAATCTATGTGAATCAAGCTCTAGAAGAATTAAACGTTTTGTCTTTGAAGGGAAATAGACTCATAGACGATGTTGAATTAATGTTATGAAATTGAGGTTTTTTTATCAACTTGAAATCATGTGTGATAGGAAACCATGTATCATGGTACATTGAATGTGAACTAATATTATAAATGATGAATGTGTTAAGAATCATTTATGAATGTTAAAAAATGAAGTTGAAATCCATATAAGGAGTTTGTTTGCAAGTGAATTGCTCACTCTCAGTCTTCACTGCACCTGAGTTTGCTAAGCACCCCGCGTGCGCCGTATTATCGGCGGTCGCCCTGATCCACCGACCGTCGCTTCCGCTC
>CM035423.1:3623391-3768391 GCA_020310875.1 Ceratopteris richardii | reverse complement strand
GATTTTGTTATATATGGATAGATATTATGGATCCTAGTAAATAGCCAAAGGCAAACCTTACTCTTATAAAGAATTTTATGAGAGAAACGTTTTGCATGATTTCTTATGGGCTATCATGCATGCGTATGGAGACATGCCCAATGATGAATTAGATTTCATGATCTAGATGCCTATGTAGCGATTAGAGGAAGGTTCCTCTATCGCTTCAATTGTAGAAGCATAGTTGTCTCTACATATATATATTTCTTATTATAAGTTACTATTTTTAATAAGCTTAGGACACCTATACTGCCTCTAGCTCATGAGAGCACATTAGAGGTACCTATGACCAATTCCATAGCTAGCCTAGGGTTGGCATGTTACATAGCACATGATAGCAATTTGGAGTTTAAAAAAAGTTACTATTTCTTATTATAAGGTACTATTTTTTAATAAGATTAGGACACCTATACTGCCTCTAGCTCATGAGAGCACATTAGAGGTACCTATGACCAACTCCATAGCTAGCCTAGGGTTGGCATGTTACATAGCCCATGATAGCAATTTGGCATGTTACATAGCCCATGATAGCAATTTGGAGCCAGCCTAGGGTTGGCATGTTACATAGCCCATGATAGTATACATAACACACAATTTGGAGTTAAGAAAAAAAGAATGAGAGGTTGATGTGACTCTTACTTGTGATTTGTCCCCTAAAAATGGAGTTAGTATAAATTTCACATATAAATTAATGAAATATATATTTTATGATATACTTATACAAGCTTTTTGTTCATAGTGAGTTTGATGTGAGAGACAAAAAGGTACATAGTTAGTTCATTAGAGACGGGATTCAGCACCAGCTAGTCTCACAAGTGGTGGTGCATGAAACAAATGTGGATACTTATGTCTCACAAGCCTGAGCTGCAAGGACTTGCTGTTTGTGCGTGTGTATTCGCTTGCATCTTTTAAGTGCCTCTCTATCAGCAGCAGTTTTGTGGGATAAGAACTCAAAACGCAGAGTACCCACGAGCCTGGCAGTATCATCGGCTCTTCATGATCGTGTCCAATAATCTTTATCTGGATCCATCTTCTTAGCAACATCCTGAGCAGCTTTTGGAGAGCACTGACCCGCTTGCTCTTCAAAAAATATTTGACTTCCATGTGAGAGGTACGCATGAAGGAGATACATTTCAATCTGAAGCTGAAGTATGACGTCGCCTAAGATCAAAACAATAGAGAAGACTATGAAACTACGATAGTAGGATTCGATGATGTCGCTCACACAGATTTTCTCTACTTCATAGCTCCACTTTTTAGATAGCTGATGAGTAGTTCATGTTATAGTAGAAATACTGTTATCAAGATGACAAAAGAACATAGATATGATGTCTTCACAAAGAGCAATGGGACACGTTATAAGCTAATTCATTTAAATTTTTTCTCGTCAAACAAGATGAGGGGGCTTGATTGGAGAAGGATTGAAATCTAATATCTGCCTCCATCTCCTTTATAGGGATTAAAAAAAGGGAACTCAGACTGATTAAAACATTGGCTAAACCATGTGTACCACTTATACGCTATGCCACAAAAATGAGTTTCAGTATGCATTCACTGAAACTGAGCTGTTGATGCCAAGAAAATGGCTGAAATGTATGATTAATGCAAGCAGCATTGATGGAGGCATGTTCAAGCGTTTAATCCTTTGTAAGTACTCCCATTCTTATAGGTCTAAGAATGACCATTGTATATATGTTTTTGTTCTATCAAATGTTCTTTTCAATCAAAGTTGTAAGGGATTAGACACTGCCTAGGTTATAATGAAGCCTATGGTAAGACCTTCCCAATTCTATTTTTTGATACGCCAAAGAATACTCCAAGTGCAAAATGTCAAAGGAAATCAATGATCAATGAGTCTATCATCAACGATCAAATTCAAAGAGTGAACAACTAGCAAGCCAAGCTACAATGGTTTCAACAACACGCAAGGCAAAAACAAATAACTACTACTAACCTATTCTATGTATACAAACCGAATGGAACATTACAAGTCCAATGTCATGTATAAGCTTTTGCACAAAACCCAATGAGGTTCACACGCACGGAGTGTGGAAGATCCAATCCGAAATGGTAAATCAAACCCAATGTGGTAAAAGAAACTCAATGAGGTAGCCTAATATGGCATATTTTAATCTCATGTAAATGTCCAATGTGACATGCCCAATGTGGCAAGCAACTACATTCAAAATTGTTTTGTTATGCTAGGAAAAAAAAAAGGGCGGGGGGGGGGAGGGGGGAAAATGTAACCAACTTTTTAGTATCTTCCAAACTTGTCAAGATAACTCTTTTTGGTAGATACCCTTTTTAAGGGATACTTTCTCAGAATCCTATGTGCACCATCTAACCTCTTTACCATCATTCAATCCCAAGGCTAAAGCTTCATCATCTATACTTGCTTTCTCATTAATCGAACAAGGCACACTTATATGTTTTTATTTGTGCATTGCTTTATCTCTCTGTTGGTCACTACCTCGATTTTACCATCTTGATGCCCATCGTTGTGCCGATTGTAAGATTTTTTTTCAAAGATTTAAAAAATGTCATCTCTATTATCATTCACTGCATTTGTTGATTATGTTTGGTGACAAAAATATAAGTACAAGAAAATCCTATTGTTTTGTAGCTTCTATACCGACCTTTGTAAAACGAAGAAAACGAATGTTGACATTAGTGTGTTGGAGAATGTAGTTTTCGATTAAAAGTGCACTCTAAAATTTGATGAAATTTGGTATGCAAGGAAGAGTACTAATGCATCTAAGCGGATTACTCTTCCAGGTATGCTATAACCCTGGAAATACCATAGTATTCTTGGGATATTATTTCCATTGACTTCATAATGGGTTTACCTAGGACACCATGAAAGAAGAATGCTATTCGTGTGGTGGTTGATCGTTTGAGCAAAATGGCACATTTTATCCCTACAAAGGAATGAGTGATAGCTCCACAAGTTGCAGAACTATTTATCAAGAATATTTTTTGACTGCATGGTCTACCTAAATCAATAGTTTCAAACAGGGTTCCCAGATTTACAAGAAATTTCTAGAACCACATGTTCAATAAGCTTCAACTTCAACTCAAGATGAGTAGTGGAGAGCATCCATAGATAGACAGTCAGACCAAAAGAGTTAATCAGATACTGTAAGATGTGCTACAGGCATATGCTTTAGAAAAGAAAACAAATTGGGATAGTTTCCTCCCATTAGTTGAGTTTACTTATAATAATGGGAAGCACAAGACTACTAAGTAGGCGCCTTTTGAGATGATTTATGGATTTATTCCCCATAGTTCAGCTACCATTGTGTTACGCAAGAAATCTCTGAGTGCTTCACAATTTCTAATGGATATGGAAGCTAACTTGAAAATAGCTCAATTCAAATTACATCAACATGGTGAAAGAATGAAAGCATTTATAGATTGACATCGTACACCACGAATGTTTCAAGTGGGTGATCCTGTGTTTCTATAAGTTCCACTTCGTTCATCATTGAGAGTGGGTCTGAAACCCAAGTTATCCCCTAGATTTTGTGGACCTTGGACAGTAATCAAGAAGATTAGTGACGTCGCATACAAATTACTATTGCAACATAATTGCAAAGCTCAACTAGTTTTCTATCTTAGCAAGTTTAGATCATACATTTCTCTAGATGAGAATCATGTAGATGGTTTATTTGCCTTAGAAAATAGAGCATCTCAAGCACATGTTCCATTTCAAGTTCTTGATAAGAGGGAGTAGAAATTACAGAATTGTTCCATACTAGAGTATTTAGTAGTATGGGTTAGCCATCCACTCAAAGATGCTACTTGGGAATCAGAAGCTCTAATTCCCAAACAGTTTCCTTCCTTGATCACTAAAGACTTTGATCTCTAGAAAGGGGAGAGAGTCTTAGATTTATTTAGACCTTCATGATCTACTCTCGGTCCACCCCGGTTTGGTCGAGGACCTTAGCGGGGTCAACGACTAGAGCTCAAGGGAGCCAAGGCTCTAGCACAAGACTTCGAGGTTAATCCATCTCCCCGGAGTGACCATATGAGAAGTGTTTGGATCGTAGACAATATTTTCGATGTGCGAAGGGCATGGGCGTCTGCGTGCTGGGTGGTTACAAGCTTATGCTATTGTCGCGCTGGTAAAGATACTGTCGAATTTCTATTGTAGCCTTTTCACAGCCGGCTTATAGCATGGAAAACAAAGTGGTCGCATACCTGTTCCAAACAAACGTAGCGCTCATCCGGCTGTAAAGAACAGTGGAAGACGTGAACAAGGAAGATCATGTTGTGTGTATGAGAAGAGTTTGGTTGAGGTGTTCGAGCGCTTGAATGCGGCTTTTATAGTTTATTGCTGTTTTTGTGTTCCAAAGCGATTCAGACGATAAACTCACTTTCTTTTCCTCATATTTTCGGACATGCCTATGCTGATCGATTTGCACATCACGAGGCCCACTGTTGTGTCCATTGTATAAATCTTTTTTTCTAAGAGTTAGAAACTATCATCTCTACTATCATTCACTACGTTAATTGATTATTTTTTGCGACATAAAAAATTATCAAGAGAAAATCCTACTGTTTTGTAGCTTCTACACTAACCTTTGTAAACAGAAGAAAAAGAAGTTTGCCATTAGTGTGTTGGCGAATATAGTTTCGATGAAAAATACACTGTCTAAAATTTGATGACCTTTGGTACGCAGGGAACAGAATTCATGCATCTATGTGTACATGCATACATACATACACGTATACAAACACATATACATACACACACATACACTCACATTCACACATATAAATACATATGCATACACCCACATACACATACACACACATATACATACACTCACATACACATACACATACACACACATACACATATACACATGCACATACACTCGCATGCATACATACACAAACATGCATACATAAATACACATATGCATACACACATATTCACATACACATACATATTGATACACACACATGAACACACATACACTCACATACACACATATACATAGAGATCGATACACACACATACACGTACAAACACATATACATACACACACATAGACACACAAACATACATACACACACATACATACATACACACAGACACATGCACATACACATATACACACACATACTCTCACATGCATACAAGCAAATACATATACACATGCATGCATGCACATACATATACACATGCATACATACAAATGCATCACTGTGACCCCTGTGCTTTTCGTTTTGTTTTGTACACTTTTACGTCATCAAAAGGTAATGCAATAAATTATCATCTTCCTTGACTTCTATGTTGAGTTTTGTACCAATACCCATACTAATGGACCACACAAGGACTAAAGAATCAAAAAATGATAATGTTGATAAAGGATATATTTTTTTATAAAATTACACTGCCTAAAATTTTATGGTCTTTGAAGTGAGTGAACATTTACGTGTAATTGAGTGAGTGGATGATTGTTTATATGTAGGTAAATGTGTATGATTGTTTATATGTGGCTATATGCATATTTGCAGATACGCACATGTACGCGTACCTTAGATATAAAAACACATCTGCGTGCATACATATACGAATTTAGTCTTCCAGTTATACAGATGCGTGGTTGATTTTAGTGTATGTGGCTGTCCCTCAGTACATACGGCTGGTGCGTGCTTCTTTGCCTTCGTGCTGGGTGGTTACAAGCTTATGCTGTTGTTGCGCTGGTATAGATACTGTGGAGATTTTATTGTAGCTTTTTCACAGTCCGCTTATAGCAGGAAAAATAAGGTGGACGCAAACAAACGTAGCGCTCATCCGGCTGTAAGCAACAATGGAAGACCTTGTGAACATGGAATATCATGGTGTGTGCATGAGAAGAGTTTACTTGAGGCGTCGAGCGCTTGGATACGGCATTTATAGTTTATTGCCGATTGTGTGTTCAAAAGCGATTCAGACGATTAAACTCACTTTCTTTTCATTATATTTTAGGAAATGCCTATGCTGATCGATTTGCACATGACGATGCCCACTGATGTGTCCATTGTAAGATTCTCGTTTTTTAAGAGCTTAAAACTATCATCTCTACAATCATTCACTGCGTTTGTTGGTTATATTTGGCGACAAAAATATAATTACAAGAAAATCCTACTGTTTTGTAGCTTCTACACTAACCTTTGTAAAAACGAGAAAAAGAACTTTGCCATTAGTGTGTTGGCGAATATAGTTTTCGATGAAAAATACATTGTCTAAAATTTGATGATCTTTGGTACGCAGGGAAGAGAATTCATGCACCTATGTATACGGTTTACCATATGTATCTCCATGCATACAAACAGGGATTCTCTCTTTCGATTGGTCACATATGCGTGGGTAATGTAATTGTCCATCAACACATACGGTTGATCAACATGCTCGGTTGATGCATGTTTCTTGGGTTCCGAGTTGACAACCCTCTTCAACCTCTCTGGCGTGCATGCCCTATGGATTTTCTCTGCGCGCATGTGTGTTGGGTGGTGTGACAAGTATCTCCAAAATTCGCATTGGTATATGATGGTATTTTATTCTAGCTTTTTCTCAGTCGTTTTATAGCACGAAAGATGAGGACTCGTACCGTTTGTAACAAAAGGGGCCATATCCGCTTGCACAGAGCAAAGCAATAATACAATTCCACACATGTCGCCCAAGTTGTTATTCAATCCGGGACTGTTCCTTTCTCTCACAGAGAGTTCATTTTCATATTATATATGTATGTATATCATACATATACGCAATTGTTATCGTGGCATATAAATACATATGTACATAAGGATTCTGTTTTTCGCGTTGTACACATACGTATGAAGGTTATGTATCTGCGCTTTAGAGCATACGGATGATGTTGGTCTGTATTTGTTTGGATGAGAGGTGGCAATCTCACGTTCACTCTTTGAGTTTGCGGAATTCGTTCGTACATGTGGTTCATATGTGTATTCGGTGGTGACATGCAGCGTCTGTTGAGGCTTGATCAGACGTTTGTCAGCGTCGTTTCGCGTACTATGGAAAGTTAGTTGCAACGGAATGGTTGCGTATCAGCATGTCCAAAACAAAGGAATAGTACCTCTCACACATGTAGCATTTTTCCTTTTTTCTAAAAACTGGCCATTTTGTCGAAGAAGAAAACAAAAAAAGGAGAAGAAGCATATGGAGATCCTTTCATACCCGCAATGGAAAAGGTTCTACATGAGCGTATAACAGCATTAGACGTTGTTGTCATACCCAAGAAGTGTTTTTTTTTTTTTTTTTTTTTGGAAGAGATAGGAAGTATTTAAAAAATGGCATGTACAAAGGGCAGAGATGCCCCCACCTCAATGAAACAACAGCAAGGCAACAGAAGGCCAACCTCAAAGAGGTTTACATGGTGTTACAATGTATAAGAGAAAATGCTGTACAGCAGGACAAATGCTCATCTTTTGTTACACAGCACAACCATGTCATGTCTAGAGGGAGAGTAAAGAGTCAACATAGAACTTCTTCATTTTGTGGGAGCATTATCTTGTAGTTGCCTTCTCAATGAGAAATCAACAGAAGGGGCAGAAGACATAGAGTCCAAACACTGTTGGCCAATCCTTGCAACTTCAGTCGAGGACTTCTCTAACTCTAGTCCAAACTATTATGAATCAAACCAATATCGAAACCTCATTAGATTAAGATTTTTAGATTACATTATCCTCATTAATTATGAATATTTATAACGTATAGACAGTTATTATATCTGTCAGATTAAATAATTTGTAAGAGTATTCATTGAAGACTTGAATTAAGTAATGCTTTCTTATAATTCATATGACATTCTCTTCATTCTGGAAATTTCATGTGTATTTGTTTCTCGTTTGGGGTGGGCGACACTGATTTGTGCTTTTATGATTAAGCCAAGCCATCAAGAGATCAAATCTCTCAAAAGCCTCTTCTTGCTAACATACAAGTATAAATTTTACATTAGCTTCCCGGTAATACAAGACATGATAGATTTCGCTAAAGATTTGAGCTCGGAGATATTCTTTTTCGGAACCTTTGCCTTGAAAAATCCGCGTTTTTCTTGATGACAAGCCTAGAGAATTCTTTTTCTTGAGAATTTATCACACAGGTTTTTAATTTCAGCTTCAGGCTTTTACCATTTTGTTTACTTACAACAACCTATTACAATTGTTTGGAATAACATTATCATTGGATTGGATACTTGAAGGCGTTAATCCCTTAAGCTAAAAGATCTAGTAGTAATAAAATAATTCCCATCAATTAGTGAAATATTCTTGTCTATATTTCCTTTCCAACCAGTCAAAGTTTTTATAATTTCATATGACTAGTGTAATATATATTCAAAGTGGTATTTTGGCAATCATGAGTAAACTAGCAATTTAACTCATATTTTTGCAGTTCAATTGTTTGAGTTGGCATTCATGGCATTCTCAATCGTATTCCAACCGAAATTCATTGACATCGACTATTCCATTTGACCACAAGTCTCGAAGTGCCTTATGGAGTTTATCCTCCTTCTCATCATCATGGTCGAGTGCATTTAGCATATGTGCTAACTTCACAATCTCTAGTATCTATCCTAGAGCATATGAGTAAATTTTATTCATCTTATGAACCCAGAAGTTCTATTAGTATAAAAATCACGTTGATGTAATTTCTTGCACTCTACAGGGATGTATTTAATCAACCTAATCAGTTGGATCTGAGATCTGCTCTCCATTCTTATGAAAGTTAAGGCTAGAGTGATACCCGTTGATCCCATCTTATCACGCTCAGTTAACCAACCAATGGCTTCCTATACCAAGGTTGCTTGCAACATAGGAATGTTGTGCTATTGATACCAGTCAACAATTCATATTGTGCTTCAAGTGATCTTACACGAATATTGGGGTATTTTTTACAGTCACCTATGAAGTTTCTAAAGAAGACGCATAATCTAGAGCATTCCATCCCTCCACTACCTTCACCACTTGGGCTGTAGAACTAGTTGCACTCTTTGTTGTTCTCTATGTCCTCTTGGGTTTTCATATCATAATCTTCATATTTCACATTCTCTAGCATGGACTCACCCACCATCCAATCTACTGAAAAGTGGTCTCCTTTGCCCAAATCAAGGGTTCTAGGGAAAAATCACTAATGTGGTCACCCTGAAGAATCCCTCTAGCTATTAGGTAGAAGAATATATCATTGTAAACAATCTCTATTTTCTAGAAACCATAGGATGTTTATCTTGGAAAACAAGAAGATTAAAAGCAAGTGGTTCCCTCATGAAGGCAATAGAAAATCATTAAACTTCTCTACAACTCACTTTAAAACATTTGTCACCCACCGAATCTTAGGTAAACTACCAATTTTTGTAAAATTGTTCTTTTGTTAACTCAAGCATTGGAGACTACGCTAGAGGCAAACTTCCTGAAAACATCCAAGGGATCAAATGTGTCAGCGCCATCTTGTTGCTATATATAGAAGTGTAACTTTTACATTAGTTTCCAGGTAATAAAAGACATGATGGATTTCGCTAAAGATTTGAGGGATTAATTGTTCTTTGAAACCTTTGTCTTGACAAATCCCCAATTTTCTTGACGAATCCTTGATTGAAGCCTAGAGAATTTGTTTCCTTCAGAAATTATAACACAGTTTTATAATTTTAGCTTGACGTTCTTAGCATTTTGTTTAATCCCAACAACCTATTGCAATTTTTTTGAATATCATTATCAATGAGTTGGATACTCCAAGGTGTTAATCCCTTAGGATTAAAAATATAATAGTAATAAAATCATTCACATCAGTTACTGAAATATTACTGCTCATATTTCTGTTCAAATAAGTCAAAGTTCTTAAAACTTCTTATGAGTAGTGTGATATATATTCGAAGTGGTGTCAGGGGAGTAATAGATTGTGCTCTCTGACTACAATAGACAAGATTTCAGAAATACACTTCTGATTAAAAGATCACCCATGAAGGGGAAACGATACAAGAATACATGACTGAGACAAGATGTCCCACAATCCGGGACTGATAGGTATGAATAACTCAACTACAGATGATATAGGAGATCCCACAACCCGGGAATGTAAGTATGAAACAAGATATCTAGATTACAAGAACTCCCTTCTAAGAGATGAACTAGATACAAGAAAGAACTCGACACGATCTCGTACTACGAGATTACAAGAGGACAAGATAGGATGTCCAAGAACTAGACTAGAACAAGGAACAAGACAAGAACTCGAACTGGAACTTGGAGAGTACTTACTTGGTGGTCACAACTCCTTGAGCTCCCAAGACTGGTATCGGCAAGACTGATTATGAATGTGGCCAACCCCTCCTTATATAGGTTTTCAAGGGTGGCTCCCAAGGCGGTTGCGAGTTGATGATGGCATCAATGAGGATCTCAGAATGTCAGAATTTAGCAAATAGAGAGTCGATCTTAGGGTTCTGACACGTTCCGGATGCAATGAAAGCATTGGTTTCTCCTAATTCTAAACCAATCATGAGATATAGGATTCACATGGAATATAAGGTTCAAGATGGTTTCCTTTGTCCATGACATCACCTCCTCCTCAAGCGACGAGTTCCACGAAGAGCGGTCATGTTATCTGGTCTCGACTTCATTGGATTTCTCTTATGGAATTCTCGAACCTTGATTGGTGCTCTCTGATGGTTTTCTGCAGGTTCCCAAGTACGATCACTAATGTCATACCCTTTCTAATTAATAAGGTATTCCAATCTTCCTTGGGATATTTTGGAATCTAGGACATGCTCGACTTAAAATTCTTCATGATCATCAATCTCGGTAGGTGGTGAAGGACTAGGTGTCTCCTCCCTCAATGGTGAAATCTGATATGGTTCCAACATGGATACATGGAAAACTGGATGTATTCTCATGGTGCTTGGTAGCTGGAGCTTGAAGGTGACTGGATTGATCTTGGCCAATATGGTGAATGGACCAAATCTTTGATGATCTAACTTTGAACAGGGCCTTGAAGTTTGCAAATTGTTTTTTATTAACCATACTTTATCCTCGATTTGATACGATGGATCTAGACACGATGTTGATCTGCATAGTACTTATATTGTTCTTGAGTTATGGATCTCTTCCTTGAGTTCTTTGTGAATGTCCATCAGGTATTGGGCCTTGTCTCTAGCAGCTGGGTTCTTGACATGATTTGAGAGTTGTATATCCATCCTTGGATGTTGTCCATAGTTTGCAAAGAAGGGAGTTTGCTTAGTAGATGCATAAACACTATTGTTATAGGCAAAGTGTGCAAAGGGTAACAACTCAAACCAATCATTTTGGTGATAATTTCTAGTGCAACAGAGGTATTGCTCTAGGACTTGATTCACTCGTTCTATTTGTCCATCAGTTTGTGGATGATTTGCTGTAGATAGTTTTACTTGAACACCAAGGAGCTTGCAAAGACTGTTCCAAAAGCTGGATATGAACTGTGGACCTCGATCACTGAGAATATCATCAAGCAATCCATGGAGCCTACAGATGTATCTGAGAAAAATTATGGTAGTGGCTTCACCTGTGATTGCCTTTGTAGTTGGAATGAAGTGTGCCATCTTTGTAAATATATCCACAATAACAAGAAGGGCATCATACGTATCTGACTTTGGTAGATCTATGATAAAATCCATAGACAATGAAGCCCATGGCCTTTCTCGAGTAGGTAAAAGTTGCAAGAGGCCATGAGGTTTATGTCCTGATACCTTATATCTATTGCAAGTGTCAGAGGTTTGAATATATTCTTTGACTTCCTTCACACAGGCCACCAAAAATCCTTTGATATGAGTTCTATTGTTGTATTTTCCAAAATGTCCTGATGCAAGATTTTCATGACGTTGTTGAAGTACTTGGATCCTGGGCTTTCGTAGAGGGACATACAATAGGTTCCTATAGAATAGTAATCCGTCCTTTTCCTGAAATTCATTTACTTCTTGGACTTTTCCTTCTTGAGTTCTTTGCTTAACAATACAAAACAATTCACCTTGTGGTAAATTCTCATGGATCAAATGATTCAAGGATGAATCTTCATGATGGGTTGAAGAGATAGTTGCTAATTGGAGATGATCAGGCTTGAGTAGTACACTCTCTTTTTGATCGAAGGACTCTTCACCCTTCTTTGGTGCAAGGTAAGATCTTCTGGACAAGGCATCTGACTAACATTGTTGATGTCCTAGATGGTATGTGATGACAAAGTCAAATCTAGATAGAAATTACTCCATCACGATAGCCTTCTATTGAGGATGTGTGTGGTCATAAAATACTCTAGGTTCTTGTGATCTATATATACAACAACTTTATGTGCTGCTCCTTCTAGATGGTGACACCAGTTATCAAATGTGTCCACTATGGCAAGAAGTTCTTTATCATGAATTTCATAATTAATTTCTGGCAGGGAAAATTTCCTTGAATGATATGCAACTGGATGTAGGTGCCCATCATATCCATATTGGGAAAGAATGGCCCCTAGGCCAAAGTCTAATGCATCTATCTCTAGGAAGAAGGGCTTACTAGAATCACGATGAACTAGAATTGGAGCGGTAGTGGATGCTGATTTCAAGGTTTGAAAGGCTTTTTATGCTTCTTCGGTTCATGAGAATTTGGAGTTCCTTGTAAGCTTGGTAAGAGGTGTCACTATCTTGGAGTAATCTCTGATGAATATCCTGTAAAAGTTGGCAAACCCCAAAAAACGTTGTACATCTCGAACACATGAAGGTGGCTGCCAATCAAGGATTGTCTTAATCTTCTTAGGGTCCATAAAAATTCCTTTATATGATACAATGTACCCTAAAAATTCCACTTATGTCTTATGGAAAGAGCACTTCTCCAATTTTGCATATAATCCTTTTTCTCTTATTTTCTCTAGGACTATCTTTACATGACATTCATGATCCTCTAGATTTTTGGAGAATATCAAGATATCGTCAAGGTATATTACAACAAAATCATCTAAATATTCTCGAAAGATATCATTCATCATACGTTGGAAGACAGTTGGAGCATTTGTAAGACCAAATGGCATAACTACATATTCAAAATGGTCATACCTTGTTCAAAATGTTGTCTTCCATTTGTCTCCTTCTCTGATCCTAACAAGGTTGTAAGCTCCTCGAAGATGAATTTTCATGAACAATTTTTCCTTTCCAAGGCATTCCAAGAGGTCTAATATGAGTGGTAGAGGATATCTGTTTTTTATACTGACTTTGTTCAATCCATGATAGTCTACACACATCCGAAGAGTCCCATCCTTCTTCTTTACAAATAAAATAGGAGCTCCTGCTGAAGACTTTGAGTGTTTGATAAACCCCTTTGCTAGATTCTCGTCAATGTTCTTCTGTAGTTCTGTAAGTTCCTCTTGGGATAGTCTGTAGATTGGTCCAAAGGGTGGTTGTGCTCCCTCTTGAAGATCTATGGGACAATCATAAGATCTATGCTGTGGGAGGATATCTTAATTCTTCTTTTCAAAAATATCTTCAAAGCCTTTGTACTGATTGGGTAGCTGCACTAGATCATCTTTCTTGGATTCTTGAGCTGGTATGGCATAGATCATATATATCGATTCCTTCCTTACTGCATGTATGAAGTCCTTGGCTCCGACTGTTTGGATCTTCTAGATATCTCGACGGGTGATTTTATTCTTTTCCCAATTGATGTCTCGATTATGCATATTTAACCAGGGCATTCCAATGATAAGTAGATGTATTGGGCTCGATATTACATTGAAACATACGTGGGATTCATAATCACCAAAGTGTACTCTAAATGGTGTGGTTTCCATGGTTATATTCCCAGATGCTAGAGGTCGTCCATCTACTACTTCAACTACTACTGGTTTGTTCTTTTGACATACAAGAATTCCATGTTTCTTAACCAATCCTTTGTCGGTGGAACTTGAGGAGGCTCTTGAATCTACTAGGGCTATAAGGGAAAGGGTCTTCTTGGGCATGATTAACTTGACAAGTGCAAGGCATGTTTCTATATGTGTAGCTAGAATAATGAGACCCTTTCTTATATCATGGTCTGGCTGTGTGGTCTCTTTTACAACTGGACTTCCTCATTTTCCTGCTCTACAAGGGTGGCTATGACTCTGGAGTTTGTTCTCTTGTTGGGACAATTAACTGCTATATGCCTAGGGTTTCCACAATAGAGGCATAAGTTGTTATCTCTCCTTCTCTATTTCTCTTGTGGTGTTAGGGGCAGGAACCTAGGTACATCTAGTTGAATAGGTTTAGGCAGAGACTCATCTTTAGGAGTGGGTTGGAAAAGTTTCCATTGGTGAGGTCTTCCTTCTACTTTTTTTTCTTGTTTTCTTTCAGAAAGTCGGTTATCACATTGAGTAGCTTGCATGATGTAATAATTCATGTCTTAACCTCTGGAAACGTGAGCAGAAGGTCCTTCACATCATCTCTGAAACCCCAGCTAAATTGGCTTATGAAATAATCTTCACACCATGTGAGATCACATATCAACTCCCTAAATTCTAATGCATAGGTAGAGGCAGGGCGGTTACCTTGACGTAATTTCCGAAGTTTTTTTTCTGCCACTTGACTTGTGTCTGCATTTCCAAATGTGGCGGTGAGCTTTCAAAGAAACCCCTCATAGTCATAAAGTACTACCATGTTCTTCTCCAAGATTGGGGAAAACCATGATAATGCTTGGCCACAAAGTAAGGTTCCAATAAAGCCGACCTTGGATGCCTCGTCAGGGTATCTATCAGGTTGCATAGGGATGTACAATTTAACTTGCAGGAGGAATCCGCAAAACTCCATGAGAACCCCATCAAACTTTTCTGGCATGCATATCTTGGGTTCTCTCATGAAAGATGTACTAGGGTGTTCATTTACTTGCATACTCCCTTGATTTGTCTGAAGAATCCCGATTTTTTCTTGTAATTCTTGGAGGAGTGCACCTACATGCACTGGATGTCCCATCTAGATTTGTGTCTATCGATGAGTTAGGTCTTTGACCTGTTGTTGGAGACTCTAAAGTGATGATACAAACTGTTCATAAGCATTCTCCATGATACCTGGTCTTGGATAGAAGTTAGTCTTGCCAAAATGTCAAGGGAGCACTAGATTGTGCTCTCTGACTACAGTAGACAAGATTTCGGAAATACACTTCTGATTACAAGATCAGCCACAAAGGGAAAATGATACAAGAATATGTGACTGATAAAAGATGTCCCACAACCCGGGACTGACAGGTATGAATAACTCGTTTAGAGCTCATACAGGAGATCCCACAACCCGAGAACATAAGTATGAAACAAGATATCTAGGTTACAAGAACTCCTGTCTGGGAGTTGAACTAGATACAAAAAAGAGCTCGACAGGATCTCGTACGACGAGATTACAAGAGGACAAGATAGGATGTCCAAGAACTAGACTAGAACAAGGAACAAGACAAGAACTGCAACTAGAACTTGGAGAGTACTTACTTGGCCGTCACGACTCCTTGAGCTCCCAAGACTGGTATTGGCAAGACTGATTATGAATGTGGCCAACCCCTCCTAATATAGGTTTTCAAGTGCAGTTCGCAAGGCGGTTGTGAGTTGATCATGTCATCAATGATGTGAGCAAATCAATCACGACCTCAGAATGTCAGAATTTAGCAAATAGACAGTCGATCTTAGGGTTTTGACACGTTTTGGATGCAATGGAAGCATTGGTTTCTCCTACTTCTGAACCAAACATGAGATATAGGATTTACATGTAATATAAGGTTTAGGATGGTTTCCTTTGTCCATGACAAGTGGTTCTTTGTAAAACATAACTAAACTAGAAACTTAGCTTATATTTTCGCAGTTCAATTGTTTGAGTTGGCATTCATGACATTCTTAATCATTTTCCAACCAAGTTCATTCGCATTAATTATTCCAACTAACCACAATTTCTAATAGCCTTCAGGAGTATAGCCTCCCCATCATCATCATGATCTAGTGCATTGAGCATGTGATCTTTTTTTGCAATCTGTAGTGTCTATCCTTGAGCGCGAGTGATTTGTATTCATCTTATGAACCCACGAATTTTCTTGCACCTTGATAGGAATTTCTTTAATCAATCTAATAAGTTGGATCTGGGATTCCTTCACTTTTATGATAGTTAAGGCTAGATTAATACCTATTGATCCCATCTTATCAAACTTAGTTAACCAAGCATTATATACCTTTTAGAAGAACTTTTAGTTATAGATCATTCTTTAGTCCTTTAAATTAGCATCCATTAGTTTTGTGAAAAATTCCCTTGAAACGTGACCATTCTTTTAGTGCTATAAATTAGCATCCATGAATTTTTTTCAAAAAAGTTCATTCAAAGTTGTTTAAGGACTTTTTAGTTATAGCCAATTCTTTTAGTGCCTGAATTGGCCTCCATTACTTTTGTAAAACAAATCATTACTACATATTTATTTCTAGAACTCTATATAAAGAGCTTAGGAATGCATTTTTTTTGTAGAATTGTTGATACTCATTCATTGTGATCATACATTTTTTTTTTCTTTTGAATAGAGAATTTCACTTCTTCGTATCTAATTTTCCTCATCTCCATAGTCTATGCTATTTTCTTCTTCCCTTCATGTTTTTATTTTGTGCTATTTCTTAGATTGACAATGTTCAACATTGGTATTAGAGTCGGTTGACACATAAGAGTTGTGATACATGTGGTGTATGCATGGGATGAAGCACAAATGATGTGATTCATTGCAAGTGCATTCCTTTATGATAAGTTGAGCAAAACCAATTATCAAACATGGTTCTTTTGAATGTTGCATATGTGAATTACTATGCATGGATTGATTCTGGGACAAAACCTCAACTAAAATCACCATATCAAAATCCAATAGGTATGATAGGACAGATATAAGACTTGAAAACAAGTAAGGAGATCTCGAAAGCATTAGAACATCTATCTCAATGGAAAAAAAGGCACTCTATATTGAAGTGAAGAATGACTTAAATAATTTTCAAAAAGATGTATGACAGTTGGTAAATGGTCATGTTAAGTAGATTGTTGATGCACTTGGTTCAATCTCATGCATAATTGAAAATAATGATTTAGTTGAATTTTTCTGAATGACTTAAAAGAGGATTAAAAACGGAAAGCTTTTACAACTTCCTATTTATGAGAGAGTAATTTCCTAATTTTGAGGAGTTGATGTGACTTATAGAAGTTTTTAATATAAATGCTGCAATTTTTATGGAGAGAGATATTGTACTTAATGGAGTTTATGAAAGAAATCAGCCTAGTCACAGAGGTGGTAGAAGAGGAACTTTTAGAGGTCATGGAGGTTGTGGATAGCGATGAGGATATTCAGCGTGTCAACACGACGGAGAAAATTGAAGACCTTCTTACAGAGTTCTTGGATGCAAAGAGGATGGAAACTCTCAAAGGCAAGTATGAAGGAACCAACACCCACACTTGAAAGCAAAGAAGCTTGAGCTTGAGGGGGATTGTTAAACGTTATGTGTTTTTTGGGAAACCTCAAGAGTATGTTTTTCACTAAATAACCGCATTTCAAGATCTTGAAACTTAGGAAAGCTAAAGCACATAGTTGAAGGTATCAAAAAGGAGGTATTGAACCACCAGAAGATACTCAAATGAAGAGATGAAGTCATAAGGTAGTTGAAGATATAAGAAGTGCATGTGAAGATACATGGAGGACATATGAAGAGTCATGGAAGTATCTCATGGATATTTAAGCACCCTAAAATTTCATTCCAAGTGTCTATGGATGGAATAATGTTCGGAGGCTACTTTTACATGTGCTATTGAGCTCATTTCTATCATAAGAGTTCATATTCCTTTTATATATCTATCCTATCCTTTCCAAATGAGGCTAAAATGCTATTACAACCTATTAGGTTTTCAATTTTTTCTTTGTAGGAAGGTCAACTTTCAAAGTACTTGTACTTGTTGGAAAGCATATAAAGGAAGAATCCTATAACCAAAAGTGTTTCTGGAAATGCTTTTTGTAATGTGAGCTATAGTTGTTTCTTTCTCTATTGGTCAGTTCCAAATCATATTCGAAAACCTAGTCTATCGTGTGGGTAAAAATTGACTAGTCTACATGAGTCCAATTCGAGTGAATGGTAGCTCATTGGAAATTGGTTAGTATCTAGATCTTTTATTAAAATGATGATCTCACAATTTTCATTTTTGTAAATAAAATTGTTTATTCTATATAGATAAACACTTTTCTATCCATAATTAGAGATTTGTAATGATTTTAACTAGACTTCTAGCATAAAGCTAATTGTATATTTGTCATGATAGTCTTATCATTGAAGAATTATTTTGCAAAGTGATGTTATGAATTTGATCCATTTTTTAGTATCAAAATACTATTTGATAATCTTAAAGCTAAAAATATTTCTTTTGACATCCTTAGGAGTGAAATTCCTATGTTCTTTCTTCAATTTAAACAATACTACTATTTTTCTATGCTAAGAAAAGGTAATTTGATGAGCAAATATTGTATATGCTAACTCATTAAAGTTAATATGATAGTTTTTTGTATATAAAATAGTTTATACTATCTATAGAATTATTTCTATTGATATTATATTCCTTATATAGTTGAGTACAACTATTTTGTTTAGGATGAAATTTTATTCTCGAACGAGAGGAATATGGCTATTCAATGAAATATTGTGATTTTTAGTGGTATGTGAGATAGGTACAAAATTAGTGGCTCAAAGACATGTAGCATAATTTTATGATACTATATGATGGTATTTGAAATTCAAAAATCACCTTTCTAGTGTTGCTGTGCATGAATATCATATGAAAGGCTCCTATAGTGTATAACTATATAATGAGCACTCTATATTGTAGCAAATTTCTAATTCTAAAAATGATTTTTCTAATTCACAAGACTGGTCTTAGATGATTATATGACTTTAAATTAACAGATGAAAAATAATTCAAATAGGAGAAAAATTTTTCTTATGGAGATATTTCATTCTTCTCATGTTAAATTTATAGAAAATTAAATTTTTTTAACTATATTCAATCATTTTAATATTTTGAGTTATAAAAAAGTGTATTTTTTAGAGAAATATATGTTTTTATCGAATTTCTATGTAGAAATCTTTATAGGGCTTGAATGTTTTTCCAAATTTCTATTTGAATACCATGCATGATGTTTTTTTTAATTGTTCGAAACAGATATTGTAGTGTCATGTTTGGGTACAACACTAGGGAACTTAAAAGATCATCCTTGTATCCCCATTTTCTTTGTCTACAAGAAGTAAAAAATGGATGCTCTAAGATTTTGGTTATGTTCAAGGTTATCTCCATTGATTATATCTAGTCTAATTCTCACCAAATTATTGGTAAAGGAGGTAGTGTTGTCAATATTATCTCTTCCATTGAACACTTGATTAAGCTTGATTTGTACCTTAGGTCTCATAATTGGAATGCATTTAATGTTAGTGAGCCTTTTAATATACCATCATTAGTGTGCATGTTGTTAAGTATAGTATTATGAGAAGGGACTATTGGGAAGAAATCTATAAACTTGTTGGTCCTATCCTCATAATGGGGGATCTCAATTTTACCAACATTAAAGAAAGACATGAGTATAAATGTATTGTCATTTATGGCTTTCAAAAGGATGCATGGGCTAGAATGTGTACTATTCAAGAGCTAGTTGATATTTCCATCAACACTAGGTTGTCATCAAATAAAAGCAAAATTGGAGAGTCATTTGCTACCCCTAGACTAAATAGATTCCATGGTAACATCTCTTACATTCGAAATTGTTGGGATGCTAAGTTTTGAGCTTGATTAACCCCTCTTGATGTCTCACCGTAAAGCTTTGACTCATATAGTTAGGAAAGGTGACAACCCTTCAAGGTTGGGTGGTCCCACCTTGATGCTTAGCTCCTTAGGTATCCATGTATTATCAATAAACTTAAAGAGCATATTACCTATAAGTTCACCCTAGGTATGTCCCCAGCTACATCTTGGAAGAAAGTAGTGAAGAGCATCTAGTCTATCTTCACTTACTACAAAGGACTTGCTAGAGAGATTATAACAAAGAGAAGCAAGAAGATTCTTTAATTAGATAGTCTTAAGTAAAACATTAACACTCAAATGTACATTGATTTCATCATAGATTCAATATTGAGTTTTATCTTGAAGCTAGCCAAGCTCTTCCTTTTTCAAGAAAGTTTTGGGCTAGGAAGATGGATAGACATAATAAGAGTATGATCTCTTTGATGCATTAAAACAAAATGAAGGATTACATCGCCTTATTGAGTAAGAGAAATGGTGGGTCATAATTAATATTAAGAAGATCTTAGAGGAGGCTAAAAGCTTCTTTAGTGATATTTTCTATAATACTTCCCAAGTGGGGAGAGGATATCTAGAGAGTGAGGGCTACTATTGCCCTTTAAGGAAAAAAATGATTCCTAGAATCCTAGTTCTATCTTGAACCTTCCTCTTTGTAGAAGTGAAATTAAAGAAAGCATTAGTAAATTGAAAACCTCTAAATGTCCTAGTCTTGATGGGATTCCTAAGGTGTTCTTCTTAAATTTGAAAGAATCTGTAACTTCATCTATACTCTTGATTTGGGAAGAGGCTACTAGTAAAGGATTTCTGCCTATTCACATCAACACAAGTGTTAGTAGGCTCATCCACAAGAAAGGAAACAAAGTTGATTTGAACAATTAGAGACCCATCACCTGCCTTACATCCATCTATATGATTTTTGCTTCATCTCTAGCTCGGATTCTTAGTCCTCTCATGAATCAGTTTATTCTTCTTGATTAAAAAGGATTCATCAAAGGTAGATACATTCTTGACACTATCATCACTTTGTGGGAGCGAATGTATTGTGCTTATGAGATGAAACAAGAATATTACTTCTTCAAGGTTGAATTTGACAAGGCTTATGATAGAACTGAGTGGGATTTCATTTACCAATCCCTTCTTGACATTGGATTTGGAAAGAATTTTATTAAAATTATTACGGCTTTTTTTGGTAAGCATTACTCCAAATTTTCTATTAATGGTTACATCTTTTAATTCTTACAATCTTAGTAGATCAATTAGACAAGGATATCCTCTTGCCCCCCTCCTCCTTGCCATTGATAGTGACTCCTTAGGCTAGTTAAGCAAAGTTTCTATGGAAAGAGGGACCATCAAAGGTATTTGAATTCCTAAGGCTTCTTCCCAATTTGCACCTTAAATCTTTGCTGATGATACTAACATGGTGACTAATACTGATTATCCTTTTGCCTCTTCTTTCCTTGATCACTTTGATGTTTTTGTTCTTGTGAGTGGGTCTTTGGTGAATCATGATAAGACTTGTTTCAAGGCTTCAAATAATAACGTTCCAGATTGTGTCTCTTACCTTGGTTGTGAAATAATTGTTGGAACATCAAGCTTACACTATGCTTGAGGTGGATTTGATCTACATCAAACTCTATTGCGTCGAAAGAATATCAGTTTGAGAGTTCTTTTTCTTATGCTCATTTATTGTACTTTTTGAGAGATTTTTGATGGTTCATTTACCGTTGTAAAAGCCTTGAGCTTTACACATGTAAATGTAGAAAGATAGAGCCAAAATCCCACGAATTTGTGGTGGTTGAAGTTGCATTGAACAAGCAATCAATCACCTAAAAGTAGATCAAACTAGATCTTCACTTTTCCTAGATTGTTGGAAAGTGAATTGATTCCCTCCAACAACCATTCCCACCTTCATTTGAATTCAAACTCTACTTGTAGAAGTCGTGGAACACTCCTAGAGTCTATATAAAGACTTGAAATCACTTGTAAAATACATGGAAGCAATATACATACACTTGTCACCATCATTGTCTTACTCCTTCAATTCTCTGCATCATCTTCTTCGCCAACAGTAATCGTGCAAAGGCTAGAGAGCCACATTGAGTGCAAGATGGCTCATTGGAAAGGTATTAGTGTCTAGTTTATGTATATAGATGTTCATAGCATTTGGTTTAGTAGATTGGGAGAGATCGGAGTTTTTCTTTCTTGGGGTCAATCTCTGCATATTCTTGAGAAATAGGAAGTACCACCAGTGAATGTCTCATTCATTCCTATAGCATATTTTTCTTATTCCTTATACTTTTGTGCATTCTATACATGAAACCCTGTGTGTATCACTCCCATAAAAGGATTTTTTCTAATTGTCATCATGCTGGTTGCTATGGGCATTTGAAGTTCATTGTCTCTTCCTTAGATAGTAAGTTGTTATGGGCTAGTCGACCCGCGAACCTATCTATTTTGTATCGACTCATTATCCTTGATGCTCCAAAGTAAATAGTGCATTTCTTTGCACTTATCGCATGCCTATAAGGTCTATTTGAGTCTCCATAAGCTCAAGGGCTGGTCTTGTGCCGGTTGGCTAAACCAAAATTCATCGCTTCGAAACACACTTTTCTACCTTCTACAAGCTTCTCCAAGTTTCTTTCAGTGGTATCAGAGCTAGACCAAGAAGGGTGACGGCTTTCCCTCAATGATCAAGAAGCTTGATCGACACAACTACGCAACTTAGCAAATCAGAATGGAGGGTTATTTGCAATGTACAAATCTTTATGGAATTGTAGTAGGTGATAAAGCTATGCGTGTTCCAAGATCCAAAGGAGGACCTACACAAGAGGAGACAGATAAGCTCACACTTTGGTGCGCAAGGGATGCTCAAGCAAGGTCGTACATACTAAACTCTATCTCTGACTTTCTATTACCACATATTAGAGGATGCAAGACATCTCAAGAGACTTGGGATGCCCTCGAGACTTTTTTGTTTGCTAGTACCAAAGAAAGAAAGAATCATCTTTGTGTAGAAATGAAAAAGGACTACTCCTACTCTACTCACATGCACACATCTAACAAGCTAAGGAGGAAGGAACAAAAGATAACAAAACATGATGGATGAATTAAAATAGAAATGGAAATGACTTACATAAGATGCTCTATGAGCATGGAGCCTCCGTGAGGAGAGGAAGCACACTCTTGGCAATGAGCTAGAGTGGAATGAGCTTGTATGGAGTGAAGGGAGGCCTTGCTTATATGGAGTTTGGGAGAATTCCCTTGCATGTGGAATATATGTGCTTCTATGAGAATAAAAGTGAGTTGGGACAAAAGGGTGGAGCATGGAAGTCTCAACACCCCCCCTCCATGTGATCATCCTTTTGTTTTTAATATGGGGGAGTAGTGACATATGGGATCACTTAGTCATATCTTGGACATATGGAATCCAAGTGTGAGACATATGGCATCCCTTGGTTTTTAGTTCCATGGACATATGGGATCCATGGTGTGTTTGTGAGGGTCTAGGGACATATGCGATCCCTTAAACATATGAAGGGTTTACATCATGGGGTAGGTGGTTCTTGTCTTGCCCTTGAGATCCTTTGGTAAGGTCCTTTGAGATTTGGTCCTTTGCTTTTCTGGCTCCTTATTTGTAGCCTTACTCTTTCTCTTTGTGTTGTAGAAGCTTTTTGTTGTAGACTTCTTTGGATCCATTGATGGGATCCTTCAAGCTTTAGTTATTTGTTTATCCATTTCTGAAGATATGTTGAGCTTTGCTTTGAGCTTGTCCTTGTGGTGGGTTTTGAGTGTCAAAAGGAAGAGAGAGTACATAGGTTTAAGACTATATGTCTCTGGAGTATATGTGTGTGTGCAATGTGCATAGGGAAGGTCCTATCTTGAGTACTACTCAAGATGGTGTCTAATCCCTTTACATGAAGCAAACATATGGATGCAAATGGCTTGGACAAGGTCCTATGGATGATTGGGATTCATGCGTTAGACAATCCTTGACATACATACAATGTGGATACTCAACTTATAAAAAGAATTATATCCCGATATGCAATGATTATAACAAGTTGTAGCTATCCATGTGAAGTAGGCAACGAAGTTTTCTTCGTCACGTCCACCAAGCACCATCGAAATTTAATAGCAAATACATGTTGAGCTTCACTTCATCTTTATGAAGGCTTCTACCAAAACCATTCGACATGGGGGCCGGGGCTATCTTCAAAAATCTTCCTCGAGCATACAAGGATCCTGCATGTCATTCTGTCTGTCTCTGAAGATGCACCAAACTATGTGCCAGTTTTAACATCATGGCTTATGTAACAATCACCTCAACGTGCCAGCAAGATTTAAGCACATGGCGGCATGGCTGTACCAAGGATTCCCAGATTGAGAACCCCCAAAACAGATCTATACCTTGCCGAATTTAGTGCAGAGCTCATCCTCCTTATTGCGCACCACACACAAGATGGTGCATTGAATCTAGTCTTATATAGAGGCAGATGTAGCAGATACTATGGCCAAAGAGATTGAGTGTACATTTCTTCTTGCGTTCTCTCTGCGGCACCGATTAACTGAGCTATCCATAGTTCATGTCCTCGTTGGGAGGGTCCATTGTGCCATAAGCAGTACTATCTCTCAGCTCAGCACCCCTCGCCTCTGACAAATCTTTGTCAACGAACAGTGCAAGCTTCATCTACGCGCATGAGCATGATGTAGCAACTTAGCGTACGCTTGCTCCTTCGCATCATAAGACCAGCTTGAAACCTCACCTCCCAGGTTCCGAGCGTATTCGTTGTGCAAAGCGATCTGAAAGCGTCCAGTTTTGTTTCAGCCATCGTTGCACATATTTGGCACACTAATCTATTGTCTTCACAGGCAGCTCCCTGGAATTGCGCATAGTTCCAAGCATCCGAATGGTTGATTGTGCTTTGAAAGCTGTTGTGTGTTAGTGTTTCTGGTACGATATATTCTTCCGAGCCCGGACCTCTTGAATGTGAAGCAGAGGAAAAAAATACCTCTGAATTATGCAAGAAGATGCACAACAGCTTCAGGTGATAGAATTTGCATATACCTCTGTGCGGCCTCGGTCCACAGTCCTCTCAAGACATCTACTGACAATTGACATTTCTCCGTAAGCCCATCGTTTCTGCGAACACTGGTTTGTGAGCTTTATGGGGTAGAGCAGCTTGCGTGTACGCCTTTTTTTTCCTTAGCAGATCTTCAATCAAAGCTGTATCAAATACCTTTAGAAGGTGCGAAAGGATAGATGCATTGTGCTGGAGTGTAGCCTTCTGCGTTGAGTGCAGGTGGTGGAGATGCTCCAGAGAGAGCACATGTGCTCCATAGTCTAGTTCTGTTGTTGCTGGGGTCAATGCTAAACAAGCACTTGCACACATATTTCTTATGGCAGAAAATTGCGACAATTCCTTCACTATGCAGGTGTGTGCAAGGCAAAAGAGCACTCACTAAGTATTGTAAATTAGAGCACCAGTTGTGGACAGATAAGCGGGTGTACATGTGCTATAGTGAGTTGACGATCATGCTACATACTCTGATGAAGGTATGATTGTGAGCCCCATTGCAACCTCGGGTTTCGATAATCAAAAAGAGCATATGTGAAAGCTTTCACAAGATGTGCATATGCATAACTTGAAAGAGGGCACGCTAAAGTTTGTAGAAAAACTGATAAGCATAACCAAGGCCTTCTCTCAACCAAACTAATGGTGAAACTTAAAAAACATTTAATTGCATAAGACAACAAAGTAAAGAATGCAATAGAGATATTCAACAAGAGAAATTGTCACGATAAAAAATATCCAAAAAAATCATGTTTAATGATAGAAGAAAATAGTGCTTAAAAGCACTTTATTAGACGGATCGGCAAGGGTGGGAGGGAGGGAGTAAAGAAAAAATTGGATCTAAGTGAATGACAAAATTGATCAAAACATAAAGCTAATGAAAATGACTCCATAGATTGTAAGTAAGGGGGAAACAAAACAACCTATAGTCTGATACCATGTAGAAATGAAAAAGAAGTACCCCTACTCTACTCACATGCACACATCTAACAAGCTAAGGAAGAAGGAACAAAAGATAACAAAACATGATGGATAAATTAAAATAGAAATGGAAATGACTTTTATAAGATGCTCTATGAGCATGGAGCCTTTATGAGGAGAGGAAGCACACTCTTGGCAATGAGCTAGAGTGGAATGAGCTTGTATGGAGTGAAGGGAGGCCTTGCTTATATGGAGTTTGGGAGAATTCCCTTGCATGTGGGATATATGTGCTTCTATGAGAATAAAAGTGAGTTGGGACAAAAGGGTGGAGCATGGAGCTCTCAACACTTTGGAACGAGTTCATCCAAATGAAGAAGACACCTAAACAAACCATCAGAGAGTTTGTTACCAAGGTCAAGGAGGTTGAGGATCAGCTGATTGAAGAAGAGGTCATCATGAGGCAAATTCTCAACGGCATTCAAAGTGATAAGCAATGGTAATCCTTCACGATGGCTTATGATCTCATCATGGATGTGCAAACTGTAGACTTCAACATCTTTCTTGCACAACTCTTCAATCAAGAAGCCAACAATAGCATAAAGGAAGGTAACTCTTATCATGGTAATTCAACTAGTGCTCTATATGCAAATAAGAAGGATAAGCAGCAGAAAGGCAAGAAGAAGGAAGAAGATGAAGAAGAGACCTCCCAAGCCAACTTCACAAGCAAGAGCAAGTGGAAAGGAAAGAAGAAAGGACCAAAGCAAGACAAAACCAAAGGTCAGAATGTTCAACCTTGTGCCATATGCGATAAGACCAACCACACCACTCAGAATTGTTGGTTCAATGGGAAGACCTAGAAAGGAAGTGGAAGAGGTGGATATGGCAGCAATAGAGGCGGAGGAGGACACAACTTCAACAATAACAATAGAAGCTATAATAGAATGGACTACAACAATGATTCAGAAGATCAACCACATGAAGACTCATTGCTTCTTATGAATCTAAGCCACAAAGAAGGTATAGAAGATGATCATTTGTTCTACATAGATTCAGGATCTGGGACTTCACACTCATTCACCAATGATCTTTGGTGATAACACTAATTCTTTGCATCTTGTAGCCAATCCTTGGTATCATGCAACAACCAAGCATATAGAAGTGCACTATCACTATGTTAGAGAGAAACTCTTCAGAAAAGAGATTCAACTAGCATATGTATCTACAAATATGCAGTGTGTTGATTTGTTAACCAAAGCACTTGATGGTACTAAGCTTTGCAGGTTTAAAAACATGATTGGATTGCAGGATATACAAGAAGATTAATGAAGCAATGCAAGCCAAGTTGTTTGTCTTGAGGGGGAGCTATTGGTGCAAAATGATCAAGCCTACACATTTGGCTTAGAAGACAATGTATAAAACTATCACTTGATGATACATGTGAACCTTAGCTTGTAATCACTTGATCATTTACCATTTGAAAAGGATTAAATCTTTGAAGAATCTTGTAAAATCCTATATCTCGTGGAAGTAGAAAGAATATTAGTTATGAGTTTCAAATGAGAGCATAACTCCTAAGTTATTGGAGTCATTTTTAGTTGGAGCCAAGTTCTAATACAAATTCAAACTTAGAAGAAAAATCTTATAAAAAGGACTTTGTAAAATCCCACGAGGGTGTGTGCCTTGTTGAGAACCTTTTTTCTTTGATCAATTGTAGGACTTGAGTAGCTCTCACCATATCTCACTCAGTATATCATTATTAAGCATCATTGCAATGCCAATGACCTTGTACAATCATGTCATATAATACATATAGCTCATTGAACATATCTCTCTACTTCCCTGCTATGACTACTTAGAACAGTCACCTTTCTCTAGTCATAGCGTAGGGAATATACAACCATTTTTTTTTTATCTTTGGCATCTTGGAACCATCTTGAAGTCTACTTTTTGCTATCAAAATCTCAAGACATTTGGGTTTAGGCACCTGGAAGAAAGCATCATCGCAGTGCTCACTAGTCATCTACTTGTTAGTCCCTAAAAAAGTGGGGGTAAGCTTTGGTTTGCTAACTTCATTTCTCAGAACATTGTTGATCATTTTAGATGATTCCACTTGCAATCATTAGATATCTAAGCCAATTGAATTCCCTCAAAAGGAATTTCATCAATTTTTACTATACTGTGAGCACTAAGCAAAAGAACTAGCAGGTGTATGGACTAAAATAGCAAGTTTTGTGACACTAGCTATTCATAAAGTAATCTGTTTTATTCAATTGCTTCAAGAACCAGCTTGAAAGTACATAGGTACTTTCTTGGTGTCATTCGCAAGCTAAAAGGTCCTACTATATAACTCTGAAGTGTATTAGGGCAGGTACAAAGCAGGCTTTAGTAGTACCACCTCACTTCCTTGAGGTATCCATCCATCTCCTCCAACATGCCCTAGATGAAAACGCAACTTTCTCTGAAACCAATTGTTGGAGTTTTAGGTCCGTGGAAGCATGCAAGCACCACAAGGAAGAAGAAGATGCTTGGAGCACAACACACAATATTGAATGTATTACCAAGAGAATGTACAAAGATAAGTAGCACATTAAGGTAATAGGCATATATACAAGCCAGGGAAAAACCCTCCTAAAGAGGGAAAAAAGTGCCCCGACAGTCATAGTTTGTTCACACACATCACTAGATAAATATGTCAACACTAATTTGGGTGTTGCTTTGTTATCAGGATCTTGCTCACATGCACCGAGAGGTTGCAAATGCAGAAAACACAGAGAAAAACAGAGACGCCACAAGACGAGACCGAAAGCTGTATTGGGTGCAATCTCCCCCCATGCACTCTGTTTCGACAGTCCATAGAATGCACGTATTTATAGGAATTTTTTATTACGTCAAAAAGAGTGGTTACATGAGAGCGGCTTCAATAAGCATGCGTGAAACTAAAAGTTGGTGACTTTCGTAGAAAGCCTTTCTTTTAATATCAGAAACTGCGGTCTACAATAACCCTTATTCTAACCATTATTTTTCTAACTATTTCTAACAATAGAACCTTCTACGTGGATTTATTTACAAACTAAATTATAAATCAGATTTATTGATGTCCGCCCTAAAGTCGGATTATTGATGTCCGCCCTTTCATGCTTTCACGCCCTCACGAACCTTCAGCTGCTATATCAAAAACACCAAAAACATATTAATACATTAATAAATTAACACTCCAACAATGCATTATTCAGCATATTCCATAATGTATAACATGCCTCGTAGTTGAAAAAGCAACTAACCTCAGTTCATAAAATAAAACATGGATTTCTAGTCACATGTTTCATCATTGAATGAAAATAAGCATGTTCCATGTTAAAAGAAACATGCATGGAAATGTTCATGGAGGAATTACATTAATGTGTTTGTGTATGATATGCAAAAATTAAGTGGTCATAATGAGGTGCTAATTGTGTTTTATGTATCCATTGACATTCTTGAATAGATTGATTTTTGTACTTAACCAAATATCGATGGTATTGAGTACCTGTGCATGTAGTAGTGTCATCATGATCAATTATTTTCTCAGGAACCAAGATTTCAGATTGTTCTTCAATCAAAGGAGGGTCATCAAGAAGTGGAGTGAGTGGGAAAGTTCCTTTAAATGGTTTAAGTAAACTAATATGGAAAGAGTTATGTATATTCCAATGAGATGGGATATCTAATCTAAATGAATTATCATTAATTTTTTCTATAATGCGAAACAATCCATAATAGCGTGGTGCAAGTTCAATTTTAGGATGCTGCAAAATATTTTTGAGACATCTTTTAATGATAGGAAACCATACAAGATCATTTTCCTTAAATTCCTTAGCTAATCGTTTTTTATTGATATTATGTGTGTAGCGCTCTTGGCTTTTCCTAATGTGTTCGTGAACATTGTTAAGTATAGAAATGTGGTCTTCAACATTAGAATCAGCCATCGGAATGTTGGTTTGGGGTGAGTGACATGGGAGTGGAAAGCTTTTTACCATAAAAATATTCAAAAGGTGCACAACCAGTAGTGGTGTGTGTGGTGTTATTGTAAGCAAATTGAATCAATGGCAACTTTTCATCCCAATTAGTTGGACTATCTAATAAATAACAACATAGTAAATCCAAAATAGTACTATTTGTAGCCTCACTTTTTCCATTACTTTCGGGATGAAATGCAGAGCTAAAATCTATGTTAGAACCAAAATGTTGAATTAAGGCAACCCAAAAATGATTACAAAATATAACATCACGATCAGATAACATTACTTTAGAAAATCTATGATGTGGGAAAATGCATTTAATGAATAATTTTGTAGCCTGAGGTGCAGACAAAGTTTTCCTACATGGAATGAAATATGCATATTTACTAAACCTATCAAAAATTGTCCAAATCATATCATTATGTGAGGAAGTGATGGGAAGACCTGTGATAAAATCCATAGAAATTTGTTCCCATGGTTCATTCGGAATGGGAGGTGGCATTAATAATCCAAATGGTTTACCATGATGACGTTTTACATGCTAACATACAATGCATTGAGAAACATAATGTGCAATATCTTTTTCCATGTGTGGCCAAAAGAAGAAATCTTTGCGCGCAAAAATGGTGCTTTGTCTATGACCCATGTAAGATGGTTCATGCATTTCTTTGATGGCAAAATCTTTAGAAGCTTGAGTTATGCATAATCTATGTTAAAAATAAAGAAAACCATTATGAAATGTATGATGTTCATCACATAAAGATGCACCATTGCTAAAGTCATGCCATGCACATGAAAAATACAAATCGGATGCATAAGTGGAAACCATTTCTTGAAAAGAATTTATTTGGATGGCAAAAATATTATGCAAAACAACAGAATGTGAAGGAAATCCGCTAAGAGCATCAGCTATAGCATTAGGTTTACTAGGATGATATTGGATCATGGGTTGGAAATTTTGAATGAATGATGCCCATTTAAGATGGTGAACAGAGATTAAGGGCTAATTTAATAAATGCTTAATAGTGTGTTGATCGGTTATGATTACGACTTGAGAGTCCATAAGATAGTGTTTTCAAATTCGCAAAGCATGCACAACCACTAACAATTATTTATCATATGTACTATAATTTGTTTTCGAGGGCTTAAGCTTCCTACTCTCAAATGCAATGGGATGATCATTTTGCATTAAAACAGCACCTATCCGTGAACCATTAGCATCAGTAACAACATGAAAGGGTTGTGAAAAATTAGGTAATTGTAAAACAGGTGCATGTGAAAGTGCATGTTTGAGTTTTTCAAAGGATTGTTGTTGGGTAAGTCCCCGTGCAAATTATATTTTCTTTCTTCAATAACAAGGTAAGGGGCAATGCTAAATAAGAAAAATTTTGAACAAACTTCCTATACAAAGTAGCCAACCCAATAAAAAGAGCGAACATCATTGATTGATTGTGGTGTAGGCCATTCTACTATAACTTTAATTTTTTTGGATCCACATGCACACCTTCACTTGAAATAATATGTCCTAGATATTCTAGCTTACGTTGAAAGAAGTAACTCTTTTCAGGATTAGTGTAGAGTGTGTTCTCTCGTAGTAAATGAAAAATTGTTTTAAGATGCTTCTCATGCTCACGATCAATCTTACTGTAAACAAGTATATCGTCGAAGAATACAAGAACAAAAGCTTCGAAATCAAGAAAAATATTATTCATCATTTGTGCAAATGTAGCAGGGGCATTAGTAAGTCCAAAGGACATTACCATAAATTCATTATGGCCTATTTGAGTTCTAAATGCGGTCTTCAAAATATCACTTTGCATCATACGAATCTGATGGTATCCCGAATTTAGATCAATTTTACTAAAGACACGAGCTCCTCGTAATTTATCTAAAGGATCATCTATTCAAGGAATAGGGTATCTATTCTTTATTGTGATCGTGTTAAGGGCTCTATAATCAATGCACATTTGATAAGTTTTATTCTTCTTCTCTACTAAAAGAACTGGTATTCCAAATGGGGAAGAACTAAGCCTTATAAGTCCTTTCTGTAGTTGGTCTTATACTTGGTTTTCTATTTCCTTTTGGTGTAGTGGGCCATGTCTATAAGGTGCTTTATGAGGAGGAGAACTACCAGGGACTAAGTCTATGCTATGGTGAAAGGATCCTCGAGATGGTGATAGTTCAGAGGGATGCTCCGACATAAAACAATCCTTACAAGTAGTCATGAAAGGTTTATGTGCATCAAGAAGTGTATGATTATAATCGTTGATGACATTGACAAAAACAATGCATGAATTGAATCCCTTCCTAAATGCACGTTTTATTTGAGTATGACTAATCAATGGAAATATTTGGAAATCATGCCGTGCAGACAAAGTAATGATTTGACCTCTAAATTCAAAGTTAAAGGTATGTGTATGGTAGTCAATCCGTGGGTTATAATGATGATGAAAAGGCATACCTAGAATAACATAATAAGATTGCAAAGGTGCAATTAAAAATGTTCGTGAATCAACATATGGACCTATACTAACTGTAACATTTTGCACTTCTTGTGTTACATTATAACGATTACCTTGAAATGCAGCTTTTACTTTATACAATGAAAGAAAGGTTTTAAATTTAAGTTCTTGTACTAATAAATGTGAAATGAAGTCATGTGAACTACCATCGTCATGTAGAATTTAATTAGTTTGTTGTTCATAGTACCCTGCATGCAAAGTAGAGAATGAAGAGAGATATCATTACCCAAGGTACTTAAGTCCTTCTCCAATGATGCCTTTGTCCAAAGAGGAGGAATCTCTTCACTATGGGCCTCCATGTTATATGATTGAGCTACAGCAAGTTTCATGTTAAGAGGTCACAATCTGCACTTCGTTTCTATATGTCCACGTTTACCACAATTCCAACAGGTAATTCATGGTCACTTCTATTGGGCATCCATCGTTGAAGTTTGTAGGGTAGGTGCCTTGGGAGGTTGGAGAGATGAAGCAACAAGTGCAGTTGAGTAATTGGATTACGGTGGATGAGGAAAACTAGGGTAAGATGGGGCACTAAAAGTACATTTCATGGGAAGAATTGGTTTAACAAAAAGTGGTCGTTGACGTGTTGTTGTAGAGGGAGTGACTTAGTTATGGACTAGAATTATTTCTCTACATCATAGGCAAAAGATATAGCCTCGTTGAGGGTTGTAGGACGTAGGATGTGAAGCTTAGCTTGGATTCCCACCTCTAAACCATCTTCGTTTTTTTGCTGCAAGCTATCCTCCAGTACATCTTCAAGCATTCGAACCAATAGAAAATTTTGCCAGAAGCGCTATGTGTAGGTAGTAACCGTATCTCCCTCCTTCCATGTAAAGATCGTCCATGCACGTCGAACATGCAAATGGTATTGAGGAGGAAGAAAAGAATCCTTCACTTTCTCTTGGAAAGCCTGCCACATTGTTGGACACTCAATACTGTGCCGCAGGACATTCCACCATAGTTGAGCTTTTCCTACTAAATAGTTACTGGTAAATTTGACTTTTTCCCTTTCAGCATAGGTTTCATCAGTATAAAAATCATCAAACTGTGAAAGCCATGAAAGGATTAAAGGGGCATCCTTTGGGCCATCAAACCGTAAAAATTAATAATTCTTAACGACAATCTTATAATGTGTGCCATCTAACTGGGCAGAGACAATAGTTTTGACCACCCTCGTAAGGTTGTCTTCATCAGTTTGCATCTTTTCGAGTATCTCTTCACGCTGTCGGATCTCATTCTGAATGCCTCCTAATTCGTGCCATAGGAGCTCCAACTGTTGCTCGAGTGTGACCTCGGGTAGAGGTGATTTGCCGAAATCCTCCATGTTGTTCATAGGGTCCATGATGATGTAGAGACAAAACCCTCTTGCTAGATATGTAAAAATAATTTTTGAGTTTGTTTGAGTTAAAATGTAAAAGGAATGGTTGTTCTTGGGAATTGAAAAAGTAAGAAAGAGATGAAAGTTGTGTTAAATACAAGAAAAGAGAAGTAGAGTGACAACACAAAGAGATAGTGTAGTGGTAAAACACTTTCCTTGTGTGGGTGAGGTTATGGGTTCAAATGCTCCCACCTTGGTGAATCTAAAAGTCCTTATTGCCACTCATAATTAAAATTGGTTCACGCATAGCCAACGGCTGCTAGTGGTCAACAAGGGAGCCTTGGGTGCCAAAGTAAAGCCTTAGTTATGCCTAAGTTCTATGCCTTAGTCGATGCCTTACTCGATGCCTTGGAGTAAGCGAAAGGAGTAAACATAGGTGTAAACATAGGTGTGAGTAAACGTAGGTGTAAACGTAGGTGTAAACGTAGGTTTAAACGTAGGTGTAGACGTAGGTTTTGGTTCTCGAACTATAACAAAAACACAAACCAAAATAGAAACTGAAATAGAAACGAAAACGGAAGTCAGAGCTGGAACCCGAACCGGAACCAAAATCGGAATCTTAATCCGATCGGCTTATATTGGAAAACATAGGTGTGAGTAAATGTAGGTGTAAACATAGGTGTAAATGTAGGCTCTGGTTCTGGAACTGGAACAGAAATAGAAACAAAAACTGAAACAGAAATCAAAACAGAAACGGAAACGAAAACGGAAACGGAAACAAAAGTCGGAGCCGGAATCTGCAGCTGGAACCGGAACCGAAACTAGAATTGAAATCGGAATCGGATTGGTATTGGATCGGATTGCGAACAGAGAACAGCGAAACAGAGATCAATTTGCCAAAAGGAATAGAAACAGATCCCTCTGTAGTCATGTGAACATGGCTCTGATACCACTGTTATCAAGATCTTGCTCACGCGCACAGAGAGGTTGCAAGCATAGAAAACACACAGAAAAATAGAGACGCCAAGAGACAAGACCGAATGCAGTATTGTGTGCAATCTCCCCCCATGCACTCTGTTTCGACAGTCCATAGAGTGCATGTATTTATATGAATTTTTTATTGCATCGAAAAGAGTGGTTACATGAGAGCAGCTTGGAAAAGCATATGTTAAACTAAAAGTTGGTGACTTTCATAGAAAGCCTTCTTTTAATAGCAGAAATTGCGGTCTACAATGACCCTTATTCTAACCACTATTTTTCTAACTATTTCTAACAATAAAATCTTGTACGCGGATTTATTTACAAACTAAATTATAAATCAAATTTATTGATGCCCGGCCTAAAGTTGGATTATTGATGTCCGCCCTTTCACGCTTTCATGCCATCACAAACCTTGAGCTGCTATATCAAAAACACCAAAAACACATTAATACATTAACAAATTAACACTCCAACAATGCATTATTCAACATATTCCATAATGTTTAACATGGTTAGTCTTCTACCACCACCATCTTCACTGATAGTCATAGCTAATTGGCAATTGTGAGGAACCCTTTGTTCCATGCTCATATTAAGCACATTGAGGTGCACTATCATTATGTCGGTGAGAGGTTCTCTATTAGAGAGATTAGTTTGGATTATGTGCCCACATAGGAGGACATTACATACCTTTTCACAAAGGCTTTGCCTAGGGAGAAGTTTGAAGATTTCTACAAATCTTTGGAATTACTTCCCTTTACTAATTGATTCCATGTAGGTTGGCCCTTCCTTATACATGAGTGCGAGCTTCTTATTCACCACATGTCTCACATAGGGGATTTGTTGATATATTTTGGTAGTGATGTGTGTGAACACACTAAGCATGGTCGGGGCACATTTTTTCCTCTTTAGGAGGTTGTTTTCCCCAGCTTGTATATACACCTATAAACCTAATTGATTACTTACCTTTGTACATTCTCTTGGTAATACATCTAGTATTGTGTGTTATGCTCCAAGGTTTTTCTTCTTCCTTGTGCTCTTCACTTGATTCATCAGACATCAAACTCCAACAAAAACCACATGATTAGAATACATGCACTTCTTCATGTAACTCACCATTTACAAATGTTATTTTAATGTCCAAATGATATACATTCTATCCATCATTTGATTCAAGTGCACAAATGCTATGAACAATGGTCATTTGGCATGTGGGAGCAAAGATCCCATGAGCACCAATGCCTCTCTCTTGAGTATCACCTTTGGAACCAAAGTTTGCCTTATACATGTCAATTGTTACATAATTCTAACATTTTAACTTGTAAACCTATTTAGTGCCAATGGATGTTTGCCTTGAGGCAAGTTACAGAGAGATCAAGTAAGGTTCTTGATAATAGAATCATATTCTAATTGAATAGCAGCCAACCAACTTTCTTAATTTTTTTCCTTCATAAAAGAAAGCTTATTTTCATCACAAATATTAGACATAGTTACTACATAGCAATCTGATGCAAAGGAAGCACTATGCAAGCCTAAAGAAGTACAATATGTCAACGTTGCATCTCATTTGATATCTCTAAAGGTCTACACCAACCACTTAGGCATAGTTTCTACCTTATCTATGTTAGCCCTCTCATTAATAAGCGCATCATAAAAGTATATATTAGAAATCAAATTACCCCCATCATTTTTGAAACCTATAAAGGATTAGAAATTGCCTCATTTGGACATCACTAGATTACCCTCCTATAAAAAGAGGCAAGAAAGAGTTATACATATCTTTGGAGCTAAGTGATGTGTCCTTGGTGCATGAAAGTAATGGTCAGATTGCAACTTCCACAAGAACAACATCACGTCTAACCAAAATGCATCTCATCTCTAGATGATTCAAAGGATAGAGTTTTATTTCATAGTTTTTACCCAACAAAAATACATTTCACTTCTTTATCATCCAACCTTCTACATTTTTGTTCATGCACAAATGCATCTATGGGACAACCAAAGCCACACATATGAGAAATACATGGCTTGCAATAGTGCTAGTCTTCATATGGAGTGATAGATTTAAGTGCCATGGAAGGACACCGAAGCACTTGATGGGACATCTATTAAGTACATATGTTGCACACATAGCAGCCTCAAGCCAAAAGCTATGTGGTAAATCTAGACTTTTGATGATACATCTCTCCATTTCCATGAAAGATATGTTATTTCTTTTAGGAAATCTATTTTGTGGAGGTGTATATGGAAGTGAAAGCTCATGTTTTATGCCATCCTCTGTTAAAAATGCATTTAAAATACACGACATATATTCCTATCGAATGATCAGTAAGGATGATGCACAGTTTACATGTTGATAGATTCTTAGCCATAAACAAGAACTGTTTAAAGCACACAAACACATGGGACTTTTCTTTCAATAGATAGAACCATATATGCCTAGTGAAATTATGAATAAGCAACATGAATTATAGGTAGTTCCCAAATGAAGGTTTCTACACATGCCCTCATAGATCACTATGAACAAGTCAGAATTTATGAGTAGTTTGTACTAAACCATCTTTTGGGAATGAAGAACACTACATTTTGCCCATGATACATGTTTTATAGAAATCTTCATGAGGTCTATCAAGCCTTTGGGTAGAGAAGATATCATTTCATATTTTTGCACATCAAACAAACTAGAAAAATTCTTATGAATAAAGCCTAGATGCCAAAACCTTGCATCCCAGATAGTCTTAGAATCTTGAACTCCACATGCCAAATCATTCACACATTTTTTATAGTCTATGATGTTATACAAACTGCCATATAAAATGCAAAATGATAATAATCACATCACTTGTTTAATGATCATGGACTATACATCCTTCATAAAAAATTTAGAGAACCATCCCAATCTTGGTTAATGCTGACATTGAAAACAAATTGTTCTTGATCCATGGCATATATAGAACTACCATTAATAATAGCCAAAATGATCTTAAAAGAATCTCATTAAAGGATAATTGTAGTTGTTAATCATGGGAGAAGGTACACCTTCCCTATGTAGCCTTGAAGCATAGATGGACACATAGGTACACTTATAGATACCTACATTCAGTCAAATGCATGATACTAGCAACTCTTGAGGAGCTACAAGGTGCACTTTTGCACATAGAACATGCAGGGTAAGATGTTACTAATGCAAGTCATTGCACACAAAGTGTTTACTCCTAATCTGAGAAACAATGCATCCAAGACAAAATATTTATTACCTCCAATAGGCATGCACATAGAGACAAGTGTTCATTCCTAGATCTATTTCTCTCAAAATGTGTAGAGTTTAGAGATGAGTTTTACTAGCTTTCTAAGAAAATCAAAATATTACAAGAAATGTATAAAAACAAAGGGAAAGGAGGCTTTGCTCAATACTCAAAGGTCGCTAGATCTTAGACATAGAAATCTGTGAGATAAATATGGGTACTCAAAGTCTATGTATATTCTTCAATCACTCAAGGTGATTGCTAAGCAAGTAAGCTACTAGCTTTTTCAAATCCAGTGAGAGCTTATACACATATAATCTACATGATTACATTGTGTGTATATATGATCTTCAAGAGATTCCCTGGATATAGGGAGCCATTTTTCTAAACTATAATCTTTATCACAGCAAGTGTGATAGGTGGTAATTGACCATAATGAATGTTAGAGGAGATGGTGGATAGTCTTCAGAGATGAAGTGGTGTTGCTTAAACCTGCTTCACACCAACCAAGAAGAACTCTTGGAGAGTGTATTGGGCCTCTTTAGCAAGCTAATGATCGTAGATAATCGCATATGATGTTTGGAACATGATCCATTAATCAATGGACCAAAACAGATATGTAGGAAGTTGATCCAAGACCAAAAACTTGCTATTCTTATCTCTACACATGTTTAGTATATTGAACGGTTCTCTGAGCATAGTATCCATTAGCTTAATTCCTTTTGGTGATGTCTAATTAGCTTAGTTAGCTACCAATCATGAGTGATTTCATCAAAAATCATGAAGTACACACTGAGTATGGTGTTTAGCAAATCATAGGATATGCCCGACATTTTTGGGGTGCATCAGTCAACAGAGTAGAGAACAAAAAAAGCCAATATCTCAACATTCAGAGAAGTAATGATAATGAGATTTTGTAGCAATGTAATAGATAGTATGCTGAATATAAATCACTTCAATTGATCAATCATAAACTGAGAAAAAGATCTAAGAAAATCACTCCACTAATGTAGTCATGGCAAAGAAGTGAAGTGAAGATTTGATAAAATGTATGTATTAAATCATGTACAAATACAATGTCATTGGCAATAATCACTTGCCCAATGTGTGAGAGGTGAATGATCTATGAAGTGATCTCTTAATTTACAATGTATTCCTAGCAAAATTTGCTCATGAAGTCGAGATGGCATGCGGGTCTTTTGATCCTTCTTTTATAGTTGAGTTTTGAGCCAAACTTTTGAATTCAAATTAAAAAGTTTACATACAAGTGAATCCTAAAATATAGGATATATTCTTTCATTACTCAACTACTAAATGATTCTAAATTTGATGCTTTCTAACTCCACATGCAAGTACTTCACTTTTACAAAGGTATATATATTTGATTTTACAAGGGATTGATCATATAAGACTTCATGACCAATATACTAATCAACCAAGTATGTGGGCTTGGATTCTCTTGCACCAACAACTCCCAATCAATCCTAACATGATTGGTCTTCATTCCTCCTTGATTTCCTACAAACCAATCATCAATTTGAATCTGCTCATTTTCATTCCATCCAAAGACATTGTGAGTATAGCTGCACATTGTAAATGAGTTGAAACATAGGATAGTTGAATATCCCTGCTAAGTAATTTCTCTCTTACATAATGATAGTGTACTTCAATGTGCTTATTCCTTGCATGATATAGAAGATTAGCAGCCAAATGAATTGAACTAATTTCGTCTCCAAAGATTATTGGAGTGTAAGAGTGTAACCTCAGATTTGCATAGAGTTGATTGAGCCAGATAGCCTCTTGAGTTGCATTTGCTAGCCCTCTGTATTCTGCTTCTATAGATGATAAGGCCATAGTTGGTTCCTTTTTAGATGACCATGATATAAGCTTTGAACTTGCAAAAGACAAATATCCTGAGGTGCTCCTCCTATCATCCTTGTAGCCATCCCAATCTGCATCAGAATACATCTTTATGTCTAAGTCGGAAGTGAAAGGGTAGAATAAACCTTCATTCCTTTAACCTTTTAGATACTTTAGCACCCTCTTGGCAACTTCCATGTGAGGCTTTCTTGGTGCATGCATAAACTGACTTAATGTACTTACTCCATAAGCAATGTCTACTCTTGTTAGGGTAGCATAGTTGAGACTTCCTACAAGTTTTTGATAACATATAACATCTTCAAGGAGTTCTTCTTCATGAGAACTAAGCTTATGGTTGAATTCCATGGGAGTACCTGCAAATTTTATGTTCTCCACATTAAATTTTACCAACATATCATGAATATGCTTTGTGTGAGTAATAAATATACCGGAATTCATATACACAAGCTCTAAGCCAAGAAATTATGTTAACAAACCAAGATCACTGATTTTAAATTCTTCCATTAGTTGAGCCTTAGCCTGCTTGATGCCATTAGCATCATTCCTTGTAATGATAATGTCATCCACATAGACACATAAGTAGATAAGTTCTGAGTTGGTCTTCTTTATAAATAAAGAAGAATCTACCTTGCTAGCCACAAAAACTTGATCCTAAAAGTAAGTAAGAAGCCTATGCTTCCAAGCTCTAGGAGCAAACTTTAGGCCATAAAGTGCCTTCTTTAGCTTGCATACATAAATTGATTTATCGTTATCTTCAAACCTTGGTGGTTGTTCCATATACAGTTCTTCTTATATCCATCCATTTAAGAATTCGTTCTTGACATTTAACTAATATAGGTTCCAATTCTTGGAAGCAGTAACAATTACCAAAACCCTAATTGTTGGCATCTTTTCCACAGGTGAAAAGGTTTCTTCATAGTCCACTCCATGGGTTTGAGCAAACCCCTTTGCCACTAGTATTTCCTTCTACCTATTTATAGACCCATTTGAATTCTTTTTTATTTTATTTATCCACCTGGATCCTATTACCTTCATGCTTGGCTTCTTGAAACCAAGTCCCAAGTATGGTTTTCCTTAAGTGCTTCTACTTCTTCTTGCATGGCTACTCTCCATTCTTTCCTCTTAATAGCATCTTCAAATGAAGAAGGTTATTCTCTCATAGATTCTTTAGTGATACACAGAATGCTTGGTGACTAATGATGTATTATAGCCATACCTTATGGGCTTTTTTCTTTCCCTTTGAGATCTCCTAAGTGCTTGATTGGAGGACTCACAACAGTCTTACAATTGCTTCATGTTGGCCTCGCCTTCTGAGTTCCAAGCATTGAGATCAATTTGCTCTTCATCCTCTGAATTGATATCTTCTGGTAATTTTTTATCTTCTTGAGTGAGAGTTGGAAAGTCATTTTACAAATCATAAGGTAACTTGACCTTCCTGCAATCATCTTCAAAGCATGAATTATTTTCATCAAACACTACATCCCTACTAACTATGAATCCTTTATTAGTGGGATTTTATAGCCTATAACCCTTCTGATCATACCCAATGAATATACACTTTTCAGATTTAGGTTCAAGCTTCCCTCTAATATGTGACGAAATATGTGCATAAGCAATGCACCCAAATATCTTGCAATGATCCAATGAGGGTCTTCTGCCATTCCATGCTTCATAGGGTGTCATTCCATCCAAGGATTTGAATGGGAGCCCGTTAACCAAGTAAGTGGTTGTGGAAATATCCTCTACCCATAGGTAATTAGCTAGCTTCTTCTCATTCAACATTGACCTAGGAGCTTCAACATATAACATGTTCCTTCTCTCTACCACTCCATTCAATTTAGGAGTATATCTTGTTGTGACTTCTCTCTTTATACTCTATCTTGTAAGAATAAATCAAATTCATGTGAAAAATACTCACCACCTCCATCAAATCTGATCATCTTCAAGATTCTACCTATTTGGTTCTCAACTAATGTCAAATACTTTCTGAAATATGTAAATAATTCATCCTTATGCTTGATGAAATAAAGGATTGTCCATCTACTATAATCATCTATAAATGAAATATAATACCTTGAACCTGAGATTGATGGATCTTTGCTAGGACCCCACACATCAGTGTGTACAAGCTCCAAATAGTCTGCATACATGCACCCCTTTCTGTTGAATGGTTATCTGTGAGATTTTCCAAATTCGCATGCTCCACATTTGTATATCATGTGTTGCTTGGACACATTGGTGATGCCAAGCACACTGTGATCTATTGGAATTAGACGTCTGCGGAAGCACGCGAACAGCACAAGGAAGAAGAAGAAGCTTGGAGCACAACACACAATACAAAATGTATTACTAGGGAATGTACAAAGATAAGTAGCCCATTAGGGCAATAGGCGTATATACAACCCGGGGGAAAAAACCTCCTAAAGAGGGAAAAAGTGCCCCGGTGGTCCTAGTGTGTTCACACACATCACTATCTAAATATATCAACAAATCTCCCCTGGGAGTGATGCGGTGAACAAGGACATGGCACTCATGTATAAGGAAGTGCCAAGCTATGTGGAAATCACTCCACAAAAGGAAGTAAGCCCAAAGCTTTGCGGAAAGCTTCAAACTTCTCCCTAGGTAGAGCCTTCATGAAAAGGTCTGCAATGTTCTCCTGTGTGGGCACATATGCCAAGTTGATCTCCCCAACAGAGAACCTCTCCCTGAAATAGTGATAATGCACCTCAATGTGCTTAGTGCGAGCATGGAACACAGGGTTCATCGCAACTACCAATGCGCTCTGACTATCAGTGAAGATGGTGGTGGCAAAAGTCTGACCAACACCCAAATCAGTCATAAGGTGTCTGAGCCACACACACTCAACAGTCGTTGTGAAAGCTGCCCTATACTGAGCCTCACAATTGGAAGTGGCCACAGTAGGCTACTTCTTGCTAAACCAAGATACACATGAGCTACCAAGCATGAAGCAAAAGCCACTAGTGGACACACGAGTGTCATAGCAACCAGCCTAATCAGAGTCAGAAAAAAGCATGAAAATCTAGCGGTAGTGATCCCCCCTTGGGATAAAACAACCCAAGTAGCTGAGTACCACTCAAATAGCGAAAGATGTGCTTAACTGCCTGCCAATGCTTGATTCCTGGGCAATGCATAAACCTGCTCATCTATGAGACAACAAACTGAATATCTGGCCGCCTAATGCATAAGTAAATCAAGCATCCAACAACCTCCTGATAGAGAACGGCATCAATTGCATCTCCAGCATCATGAGGACTCAATCGTAAACCTGTCTCCATAGGAGTGGAAATAGGCTTACAATCTTCAAGGCCAAAACGCTGCAATAATGTGTCAATATATTTCATTTGACACAAAACCATTCCACCATCAACTTGCATAGATTGATTGCCCAAATAGTGATGCAAATGCCCCAAATCAGACATTTCAAATGAGGCATGCAAATCAGCCTTAAAATGAGAAATATGCTTCTCAATAGGACCAGTGAGCAGTATGTCGTCAACATAGACGACAATGATCAGAAGCACATCATTAGCATGCTTAACATATAAGGGGCTTTTAGTTGGATTGTTCTCAAAACCATGTGCAATCAGATAGGCATGTATCTTCTCATACCAAGCACGTGGTGCTTGCTTTAAACCATATAATGCCTTCTTTAACCTGCGCACCTGGTTTTCATGCCCTTTCTACACAAAGGCACGGGCTGAAAAACATACATTTCTTCATGCAAGTCATTATTCAGAAATGTTGTTTTAATGTCCAACTGATGTAGATTCCAACCATGATGAGCTACAAGTGCACAGATGCTCCGAACAGTAGTCATACGGAATGTAGGTGCAAAGGTCTCATCAAAATCAACGCCTCTTTCTTGTGCATAACCCTTTGCAACATGCCTAGCCCTATACCTGTCAATTATACCATCCGGTTTATGCTTCAGCTTGTATACCAACTTAGTGCCAATGGCCTTCTTGCCAAGCGGCGAGTCACATAAAGACCAAGTACCATTCTTCATTATAGCATCATATTCAGATTGCATAGCAGCCATCCAATTTGTTGAATCTTTGTGCTTCATCAAACGAAACAGGCTCATTCTTATCATAGAGACTAGATGCAGCCATAGCATAGCAATCTTATGCAAAAGAGGCATTATCATCGCCTAAACGAATACGATATGAGAGAGGTGCATCTAATTCGCTGTCATGCAAGGTCTGTGTTTGTTGTCCTTTGGAGTTGTCCTCTCCAATCATTTTAGCATAAAGAATCAACGATACATCTTATATTTGTCAATCCTGGAAGTATACAAGAGACCACAGCCCCTTCTAGATGATAGAATCCAAAAAATAAGAGAAAACTCGCTGGATTTCTGAGAGATAATGAAGACGAAGAGGATTTTCTAGGGTTTTGGTTATCTTGAGCAATACTACATCATTTCCAATGATCTTGGTGTCTATAGCATGTTATTTTCTCAGGAGAACACAATCACGAAGTCAAATCTCAAAAATGATACCTGTAACCTTCAAACGAGACAATCGCGATTGTATGATAATTGACGATTTTCATCTCCAGCACTATTCTTCAGCAGTTTCTCACTCAACACATCATGAATCAACTTTCTTCATACACATTCATCAGAAATACACAATAGAAGCTTGCAAATTCCATGGATACACATAGAATAGACTCACAAATCAAGGAAAGTACTTGAAAGGTAGAAATACGATTTTCTGCAGGAAACTCTTCCCATTACTTGGATAGCATCAAATATAATTAACCAACCCTCTCAAAATAGAGGAAATTATCTTTTATACATTTTCAAGTGTCCCTTTTCACACTTGAATTTTGGTCCTTTTTCCTTCTAATCTAAAAATATGCTATCTAGGAGTTCCCAAAAATTCTAGAAAAATTACATATGATTCTAATTTACATGAGGAAGACTCTTCCTCATTTTTACATCATTTGCGTAAATATTTCTACAATTTTTTATCATTTTACAAATATTCCTCTCCAAAAAAATGCTTCTTCTAACATTCTTCCCCTCCTAGACCTTTTGGCTCCTGACAAAAGATATTGTTGCTGATATTCAATGAATGCTTCCTTCACTTCTTCTTTCTCTGATATACCTGTGACAATAAGTCATGACTTTTCCTTTCTGTAATATTCAAGTTATTCACCATTTCAAATAATGCTTTTCTCCATTGCACAGCAACTTCAGGTTTATCTATTAGATCTTTCTTCAGATATTCTGTGTATGCAACTTCATAAGCAGTGAGTCAAGATTTTGTTACTACTGACAAATTTCCAAATATTTCTGATTCTCTTTCAAAAAATTCATAATCAAACGTATCTTCCAAAATCTGAAGATAATGACTACCCAAAAATATTGTTCTACTATAATAAGCCATCAAACATATCCTGTCTGGGGTTTCACTGAGATCAAATAATAAAGCATCAACTGGTGAATTAAAGCCAATGTAATTGAGAATTCTGACATCTGTATCTGTAAAAGTCTCTATACATGCCAATATGAGTCTCATTACTCTGACTAGTAAAATACATGCTCGGTCATTGACATCTTTATATGTAGATATAATAGACTCTTCTGTGTCCACCATATATTTCTTTGTTGGCCATGTTCCTGCCTTTGGTCCTACTATTTTTGGGAAATTCAACCATTTTGATGGAATCTATCCTGCATTCCTTCTTTCCCAAAAAACTATCCAATCACTTCTCCTTGCTGCTAGACAATAAGCTGGATTAATTTTTAACTGAATTGGTGCTTCTTTCCATATTTTCTTGCATTCTTTGTTGGCATCCAACCACCTGTTTCTCCATTTAGGATTGGCTTTTTCAAATAATTCCTTTGTCACATTGATGTCTTCTTCATATTCTATATACTTCTTTGGAGGTAATCCCACCCTTACTAACTGATAATTTTTAATACTTTCAATAATCATGCAAAAGGGTATACCTAAGCCATCTGCAGCCCAATGGTGTTGATCCGGATTTATTCCTTTATTCAGAGCAAAATTGACAATTTGTTCCTCGTATTCATTACGCATTTTTCTAATAAACTCCATTCTGGATTCTCTGTCTGTTAGAAGTCTCTAAACAAACTCCTCTCAGTATTCCTCTATTGCTATTTTATTTTCTTGTTCATCACCATGTTGGGTTCTATTATCATCTCCTACTTCATAGTCCTCTGCTTGTGTAGTCTCTTCCTGCTCTTCAATCTGAGTTTGTGGTTTTTCCAATTTTTTCTGTAGCTCTTCTATCATCAACATTAAACTTTTATTCTGAGAGGTCCACAACTCTCTTTCTGATTTCCACTCATTTCTTTCCTTTTCTATACTCAACTGCCAACCACTTCTTTCTTTTTCTATATCCATATGTAACTTATTATATCCCCTCATTGAAGTAGGAGCATGTATACTTGCTTGTTTTTCCAACTCCTTAGCTTCTTTCAACTCTGTTTGCAATCTCATAATTTGTTTGTTCAAATCTTCCTTCTCATCTTGTGTCACATGTACAGTCTTGCTTTCTTCCTTCAATTGGCCTTCTTCCATTAACAACTTGTTTATTTCCTCATCGGCTTTGACCATAATTTGATGTGAACTCTGCACGGTTCTGTATCTTCCTTCAATTTTTTCAGCTCCATCTCCATTTTGTTGCTATGCTCTGTCAATTTTGCACATTTCTCTTCAAGAAATTGAATTTTGTTATGTTGTTGAACTTCCAATTCTTCCAAGGAAATCACTCTGTTGGTCAAATCCTCATTCCTTTCTTGAACAATTTTCAATTGTTCTACTAAGTGTTCCTTTTCTTTCCTGTACTCATTAATGATTCTGCTGCCTCTTACAAACTCAGATTCAGCCACCATTCCTGATATGATCATGTTTCTACTTGATGGTCTAAACTGTTCTATATTGCTCATGATAACCTTACAAGAAGATCTTATATCTTTAGGTATTCTTTCCAACCCAGCTTCTAATTCCAGTTGTTTTACTTCTATCTGCTTCTCTTCTTTGCAGTCATTCTCTTCTTTATCTTCTTCCTCATACTCTATGACCTGGTGCTTTTGTTCTTCATAGCCCTTATCTGCTTTCATTTCTTCTTTGTCTGCAACATTTTCCTCATGTTCTAATATCTGATCCTCCTTCTTCTGATATCGTGATGTGTCTTTAATTGTCTTCATTTCTTCTGCCTCCTTTTTCTCCATTCCTTGTTGTTCTTCAAGGAGATGTCCTTCCTTTTCCTGTACTTCCTTTTCCTGATTTAGAGTTGAATCAATCTCCATAGAGAGTTTTATTTGATCATTAATTATTTGCTCCTTTTGTCCTTCCTCTTGCTCATCTATATCCATGAGATCCAGATCTTCCTCTTGTCCCTGGTCTTCTGTAGTTGTAAATTCTGCATTCTCATTCAAGTCATATAATATGTCTTATATGCTTTGGTTTATCTCTTTTTCTGTATCCCCTTCTTCTACTTCTTGAGCATTCCTCTTTTCCACTACTTTCTCTGTTTCCTTGATTTGATTTCTATCTTTTTGTTTGTATACTGAACTGCATACCTGAACTTCTTTTTCTGCTTCTAACTTTCCTTCATCCACTTTGAAATAGGTTTGATGTAAAGGTTTTGTCCATATTGTCTTTAATCCTGAATCCACTAATCCACAACTGAATTCCTTCCTTACTTCAATCTCTTCTTCCATCATCACTGCTTTGCCTTTCAGTAACCTTCTCTCTTCTCCCGGACTGACCTGCTTTGCTACTTCTTCTTGGATTTGCTTTCCTTGTGACTTCTCAGTCAAATCTTCAGGTGTTTTATTTTTTTCAAAGACTTGTGTTATCACATTTGGTGTGCTAGGCACTGATAAGTTCAAACTTCTCAACAAAAAGTTTTCAACGTCACTTTCAGAATCTGAAGAAAATTGTGAAGAGCCTGCTATTCCTGATTTGTCAATTCTTGGTTCTTTCACAGCAATGGATTCCTCCTGCTTTTTTTCTTCTTCTATTACTTCCTCTGTCTCCATCCTTGGTACAGGTTCTGCTACTAATTTTCCTTTACTTTTCTTGGTTAACTTCCTCTTCTATACAGGTTTCTTCTGAACCTTCTTCTTTACTACAACTGTAGTTCTAGTTTAAGGAGGTCCTTGTAGCTCTTTGAAATATGCTAATAGTTCTACTTCTTTTTTGACAAAAACTTCCTCTGTCTCTGTTGCCATCATCTGATCATGCAACTCTTCATAGTGTTCTACTTCTTCTTCGATCCAATCAGTTGCATTACAAGAGTAGTCCTCCAACATCTTTTGATATTGAGCTTCATATACTGCCCTTTTATTATTTCCTTGAGTCAAATAGGTATACAACTGGTCTTTGCTTGTCTCAGGTGGGTGAGGATCATTTAAAGACTGTACTTGCTTCTGAGCAGCTTCATGCTCTTCCTTAGTTGCTTCCACCTGTTCCAATTCCACTTTTCTTGGTTCCAATCTTCTTTTCTTTACAGGAATAACTTCTTCTGAGATTCCCTTTCTTTTCCTTTCTACTCCCCTCATGCTTGGTTGGGCTTCCACCTCCCTTATAGTCATTTTTTTGGAAGGGCTCTTAATTCTTGACATTAAATTTCTGAATTATTAGGCTTCTGGAGCCAGCTTTAACTGATTCTCCATCCCTAGAACATGATATATAATTCTGGTTAAGAATTGAGCTCCATTCATGTACTTCTTTTGCTCCCAATGTTTAGCTGCTTCCTTCAATTGTTCATGTATGTATGGAGTTACATCCATCACTCCAAAAGGTTTGGTTCTGTCCTTATTATTGAACATGATCAATGTTGCTGGTTTGTGTGGCATGGTATATCTAGGTAGTTTTGGAAAACAGAAATATTGTAACAACATTCTGATAGCATATTCCTCATTCTCTTTTCCTTTAAAATAAGGAAATTTAGAATACCTTGCATATGTAGCTTTATTTTTCTTGACCAAATTGTTGTCCAACTTAGTTCCCATAGTATAAAACTGAAGGGCTGTCCTGATATGCTCTGCTTTTATAGTAATGTTCACTTCCTAGTTTTCTTTGTTCTTGACATTACACCTGAAATATGCCTCATTGCCCTTCCCAACTTCTAGCAAACTGCTCATTACCTGTGCCACTCTTTCAAAGTCTATGAAAAATAAGGGTTCATCCAACAACTTGTGTATTCCTACTACTTTCCATCTTTTGTAATTGAGTGCAATTCTTTGAAATTTGTAAAACTCCTAGCACAGCATGGTGTACTTGTATCCTCCTACACCTACAGTGAATATGTGCTGACCAATGATACCCAAAGTTTCCTTGAGTTCCTTGACTATCTTCTCTGCTTCTAGAATTTCCTGCTCTTCATCAAACTCCAAATCCACCTCCTCTATTGCAGCTTCACTATCCAAGAACCAATGTCCTCTAGACAGGGTAACTGAGTCAGCTTTGAAATCATGGATTGGTAACTCCTTGGGATTCACCATTCTAGAGAAAGTGTAGTATTACACAAAAGAAAAACTCCACCCACATGAGTCTCAAGAAACATAAATAAAATCACCTTAACTTGAGATGTAATGAGAATAAATGAAAAACAAGACTTAGAGAATTCCTGACTTTGCTATTTGTATCACAGATAAAAACTCAATTGAAGTGATCATTACATGTGTAGCAAGATGTCTAGTGCTCTCTTTTCTTCTGTCAATGTTTTATAAAGAAAGGAAATATTTGAAAAAAATAAGAAATTGAAATAAATTGAATAAATAAAAAACAAAAATTAGACACCTGCTACAATACCATCTATATCTTGCCTGTGATATATATCTTATATAATTAAAAAGAATTATAAAAGAAAAATAGATTATTTTTCTCTCTCCCTTTTTTTTGTTTTTTTTATGATAATAATATTTTTCTTATTTTTTCTTCTTTTCTCTTTCTCTTTTTTTTTTAATGATAATTTCCTCCACTTCCTTTCTTCCCCTCCTATTTCTCTTCTTAGAAAAAGGATAAGGTATAACAAATTGAAATCATTTCCAAGATGTCATAATTTCTTCTCTGTAACACTCTGATTTTCTTATCAAAAATCCTAAATGTATATCAGATAATCATGTTCTTTTTCCATTGAATCAAATCTGATTTTTTTACCCAATAATATTTGATCCTTGCTGCCATGTTCTAAGGATAAACCCATCTTCTTTTGATAGGTTGTTCTTGGAATTTTTTGGCTTCCTTATCCATTTAGTTCTAAGAACTTGTTTTGATGAGCAGTGCTTGTGTGTACTTTGTTTCCACATTCTTCTCGTTATGATGCCTTGATGCTTCTGACTATTCCATGGTTGCCACCTTTCTTTTATCTCTTCACCATCTTTTGGTCCTTCAATTTCCTCCGTTTTTTATTGAATGAAGCTTGATCATAAAGTGGTGGTATTGATAATGCCTTGGTATCTTCTAATGAAAAAGTAAATCCTTCCAGGTCCGAGTCATGAATTTCCTGTTGATCTTCCTGTTCTTCATTACTCCATAAAAGCATTAAAAACATTTTGTCATTTACTGTCAACTTAAGCTTCATTTTTTCAAAATCCAAAATTACTTTACCTTGCTTTAGCCATGGTTGTCCCAAAATCAATTTCTCAGTCATCATGTGATCTGGCCATTCTTCACAATCTATTCTCATATATTCTTTATTGAACTTAATTTTAATAGAAGATGAAGACATGCTTTGTATTATCTGTCCTTCTAAAGTTTTGATAAATGTTTTGCTTTCAGTCCTTTTTAGGTTAAATTTATCCAACAAAGCTGAACTGATCAAATTTACTTGTGCACCTGAATCTATCAAAACTTTGATTATTTCAACCTGAAAATTCATTGTTATAGCAGGCAAATGTTCTCTTACTCTTAAAGGTGTTTCACACAAAAGAACTTCTCTAAAATCTTTGGTTTTTTTTATCCTTTCCTTTGCCTCCTATTGAACCTCCTTCCTAATGTTTTCCTCTTCTTTTTTCCTATTTTGAGCTTGATGTATTCTTCTCAATTGAGAAACAGTTAATGTTGGAAGTGAGGTAGGCCCTTAGGCTCATGTCACAGGTCCATGGTTCCATAGTTCCAGTCATGTACAACATTAATTCCAGCAATCTTCCATATCGACAAAACATGAACATACCACAACTTAATCATACAAATGATGAGATAAAGATAGAGAAAGAATAGACGTCATGTGTAAGGTGTTACGTAAGCCAGCGCTTACTCATAGTATCATATATACCAATGTTCAATGTACAATGTGGGAGCATATCTCTCAACCACTCTATGTGATGAGAAATGGATGAATGAGTGAATGTACAATGTAACAAACATATTCAGATGTGTGGGCAGTAATCTGAATATACATGAGATGTGTGACCTAATAGATTATAGAAGAGTGAATATGAGTGACTGAATGAGGAAGGATCAGTGTGAAACTGATGGTCAACAAACCTACATCTAAACTTAGGCTATGGAAGACCCTAAGTTAGATACGTGTGTGAAAAGATCACATACTTATAAAGTAGCATAGAATGCTAACAAGATTGTTGCCGGAAATCCTCAAACTCATGTGAACACACCTTCTCAAACACCTCATAAAAATATGCATAAAGCATATAAGTACTGATTCTCTTGTACCTATGCCGAATAGGACTCCTCCTGATATGAACGCCACGACCTCCATAAACTTCAAGTAGTACCTGTGTGCATAAAGAGAATATGTACCTGAATACTTTAACATAAGATGTGAATCTTATGTTAAACTCCATCTAATGTCTTTGAAGTAGCCAGATATCTTCTTGTAGAAGACAATCTTCAACCTAACATCTTCGTGTAGAAGATGATCTTCAAATACGCCATGTAGATGGTCCCACCCAATGTCTTTGAAGTAGCTAGACATCTTCTTGTAGAAAATAATCTTCAACCTAATATCTTCCTGTGGAAGACAATCTTCAAAGGCATTATGTAGATGGGCGATCCTTACCTTCAAGCTGCTAATGACCAAGTCTTCTTGCCATGAACAAGAGATAACCTCCTCTCCATGAGGTAGAGTGTGAGCACACCCTTCATCTTCTCCAAGAAGAATCACCAAGAAGAACTCCATAGCTGCTTCTCAACATGCTTCAAGTTAGCACCATGGCTGCCCCATGTGCTAGAAGAAACACCACCTCTACTGAGGTCCAAGCTCTAGAAAGCTTGTGTTGATCCTAGGTGAAGGATGATTACAATGAGCCCAAGGTGCTTCTTATATAGTAGTTTGTGTACTTGAAAAGCACCCCTCCAAAAGCAATCGCTTCTAATAAAGCACCAATTTTGAAACGCCGTCCGTCGCCTTTATTCTTCGCGTTCGCATGTGTTTTGCTTTTATTGAGTTGAAAAGCATGATATCAAAAGGATTGTATATCTCCGTGTTACGGTCGCGGGATTTGAACCCAGGCGGGTGGGATAAGAGGACGATGCCTTATCCACTGCGCCCGTCGATATTTGATGTAGGAGGGAGTGCTATCACAGCTATACATTCTTTGTCCGCCCGTCGGTTCCTCAAGAAAACTTGAGTAAAATGGACCAAGAGGATATCTTTAGAGATTTTATACTTGTTGTATTCTCTGAGCAAGAATGACAAGCTTTGACCACTTTCCAACCAATGAGACATTGTTTTCCAACAATCCCCCCTGCAATGTCACAATGGTACAATCTGGACTGGAGCTGCAAACTGTCAAAGTTGCAAACAACCACAAGCTTCAAGCTTGTACTCCCGCACTTCAAAACTTGTTCTTCAAAAAACATCTTCAAAATTAAATTTAACTTTCCTTCAAAAAACTTGAACTTGCTGAATATGAACCATAATACTTGAGAAAATATGCAAACTAGATATCCAATAGTGTACTCATCAAGCAATCACTGCTTGACAACTGTAGCATGAACTGTCTCTGAACCTGCTATCTCCTGTCTTCAAGAACCTGAAAACATACACTAGGATCCATATATTTGCATTTACCTTCCAAAAGGATTTCTCAACGTACTTCTGTTGTGTCATGTAAATACACTAAAAATCAAGAACTGAATCCTGGAACCTGTGACTGTCAACTCATAACTTAGTGTATTATGAACACTGCTGGTTCATCTTTGACTGTACTCAAGTTAATATGAGTCAAAAAATGTATGATGTCACAATGTCTTCATCCTTTAAATCCTTCATACCTCTTTCCTTCAGAACTTGGTATAAACATATATGTGCGCACTTCTGAAATATACCTTTCTGAAATATCAAGCTTCTCTTCAATAGAATTTTGGAACCTTCTCCTGAACAGGAACTTTCTCCAAACATTCTTCTTCTTCCTTCTTCTTTCAAAGCTGGAACATAAAGAGAACCTGACAAAGGAAATATAGGAATACCTGAAAGTATGAATCTGCGTTTTTTCACATATGGCTTGAAAATAAGTCTTCATGTTTCATCACCCCCCTGGATGACTTAACACTAGTATCCAGTATTCTTCAAATATATCAGACTTTATGAAATCTGGAACGTCTTCCTTCATAAATCTGATGTTCAGTGATCAATACCTGTATCTAAAACAAAAATCTCTGAACCCTTTTTATTAGCATTGATCAGATGCCAATAGCTTTCCATGTCATTCCTCAGCTTTCCAAAATCTAGAATAAGGTTAGCTGATCCTAACATAACAAAACCTTGCTGAAAGCTTTATAGGATTCATAACCTTCTGTAACATAACAAGTATCTTCTATCTCTCTGCAACACAAATTTGATAGAATCTGAATCTTTGACTGACTTCTTCCAATGTTAAGAATCTTCATAAAACAAAGGATAGACAACTGACTCATAAATGCTCAAGATCATACAAGATCAATGATCTTTCCTGTGTAGAATCTGCTGTCATCAAACCTTCATGACTGAATGTTTGATTTACTTTCTGAATGTCTCCAAGTGTCCATGCTTCTTACAAAGTTGTCAAACTTTTCTACAAACAAAGCCTTTCCAAGAATCTGCAATTCTTACTTGAAACATAAGTGGACAAAATTCTCACCTTGAGAACTCCAAAAGCTGCAAGTTGATACTTCATAACTTTCATATTTTACCCGGGTGAAATGTGATAGTACCTGCTTGATTTTCTTTTGGCTAACTCCACTTTTCAATCAAGTGATAGGATCTAATGGAACACCTTTTTGAATACAAGCATGTATCCAAAAAATCAAGACAATCATAGAAAGTAGATTCTTCAACTGACTGGTACATCAACAAGATTGTGAATTTTCTGAAGTTTTCTGAAAATACTGAATATGAGGTAACCTTTTCCAAACATAAAACCTCAACCCAAGTCTTCAACATCTGCTACAAAAAACTCTTTTACCTCAAGAGTTAGATAAAGAAGAAATATACTTCTCTGCAACTTGTCATATACCAAGTAGCTCTGTATTGACAGTCCAAGAATTCTTTGAGGGAACATATAAGCTGCCTGCTTAAATAGCTTCAACATAACTCATATATATATGAGTCAAAAGTTACATCTGCTGCTTTTTCTTTCTCTCAATGCAATTCTTTGTCAAATCTACTAAATCATGACCAAGTGTAATGCAAAACAAGAAACTGCTTCTTCTTTAAACAAGATGTTCTCGTAGACTTGTCTTTGGATGTAGAGGATAAAATAGGAAAAGTATATGGAAAATATATGAGAAAAGGAAGCCTTACTTTTCTTTTGGAAATGATGGACTTTCTTCTTCTGCATCTTTCTTCCACCTGATGATGTCAACATCTTCAAACTTCTCTTCCATACCTTTTGTTCTCTTCATCTTGAAGTAGCAAACACTCTTGACTTCTTCAACTGAATTTTTCTCTTTCTCTAATGCTAAGAGTAAGAGATACAACAAACATGGTATATAAATGGAAGTGAATATAGAAACATGTTTTACCATCTCCTCATATCTCTGAATCAAAATTCTGCTTCAAATGTCTGAAATGACTAAATTCACCAATCGTTGTCTGAATGATGAATTGCCCTTCTAGAGTTACCTTCTCTAGATACATTTGTACCTTGATATCCAACCAACTTACAACAGAAAATTGGCTGAAAAAACTCATCTCATCTCTGCGCTTGTCTAGATGAACTTTCTTGCCATGAAAGAGATCTTCTCAAAACTCTCTAGAAAAACCTCTAGATACCTGTTTTGATGTAGCTAATGCTTTAACTTTCAAATGATGAAAGTGTATAAAAGCAATCCTTGAATTTCTTCAAATCTCTTCATAACTGCTCTTCTAAGATATGACCTACAAATGATAATCTGATAGTAGAAACTGATACCTGTGATTTGATGTTGATCTGATTCCTTCATCTTCTCTAAACCATTGTTCTTCCTTGAATTTGAAGTAGTCTTCTCTTCATCAAGTCTGGGTCTTCAAACAATACTTTTGTAAAGTATTTGCATACTCTTCAAAAATATTCGGCTGCTAACAGATCATCAACTTCATACTCCACACTGATGAATGTAACTGAAGTGTCTAATTCTCAAATCTCTACTCATCTAGATTAAGTGTGTATGTCAAATATCAAATGTTAGAAGATGCTTTCAAATCATATGTTGTAAAACTCGAATTCTAGGAACCTGGGATTATGAATGAGCCTCAATGCATTGATGCCAAAGATCTAAAGTTCTGAAACCAAAACCTTAGTGCTCTGATACCAAATGTTGGAAGTGAGGTAGGCCCTTAGGCTCATGTCACAGGTCCATGGTTCCATAGTTCCAGTCATGTACAACATTAATTCCAGCAATCTTCCATATCGACAAAACATGAACATACCACAACTTAATCATACAAATGATGAGATAAAGATAGAGAAAGAATAGACGTCATGTGTAAGGTGTTACGTAAGCCAGCGCTTACTCATAGTATCATATATACCAATGTTCAATGTACAATGTGGGAGCATATCTCTCAACCACTCTATGTGATGAGAAATGGATGAATGAGTGAATGTACAATGTAACAAACATATTCAGATGTGTGGGCAGTAATCTGAATATACATGAGATGTGTGACCTAATAGATTATAGAAGAGTGAATATGAGTGACTGAATGAGGAAGGATCAGTGTGAAACTGATGGTCAACAAACCTACATCTAAACTTAGGCTATGGAAGACCCTAAGTTAGATACGTGTGTGAAAAGATCACATACTTATAAAGTAGCATAGAATGCTAACAAGATTGTTGCCGGAAATCCTCAAACTCATGTGAACACACCTTCTCAAACACCTCATAAAAATATGCATAAAGCATATAAGTACTGATTCTCTTGTACCTATGCCGAATAGGACTCCTCCTGATATGAACGCCACGACCTCCATAAACTTCAAGTAGTACCTGTGTGCATAAAGAGAATATGTACCTGAATACTTTAACATAAGATGTGAATCTTATGTTAAACTCCATCTAATGTCTTTGAAGTAGCCAGATATCTTCTTGTAGAAGACAATCTTCAACCTAACATCTTCGTGTAGAAGATGATCTTCAAATACGCCATGTAGATGGTCCCACCCAATGTCTTTGAAGTAGCTAGACATCTTCTTGTAGAAAATAATCTTCAACCTAATATCTTCCTGTGGAAGACAATCTTCAAAGGCATTATGTAGATGGGCGATCCTTACCTTCAAGCTGCTAATGACCAAGTCTTCTTGCCATGAACAAGAGATAACCTCCTCTCCATGAGGTAGAGTGTGAGCACACCCTTCATCTTCTCCAAGAAGAATCACCAAGAAGAACTCCATAGCTGCTTCTCAACATGCTTCAAGTTAGCACCATGGCTGCCCCATGTGCTAGAAGAAACACCACCTCTACTGAGGTCCAAGCTCTAGAAAGCTTGTGTTGATCCTAGGTGAAGGATGATTACAATGAGCCCAAGGTGCTTCTTATATAGTAGTTTGTGTACTTGAAAAGCACCCCTCCAAAAGCAATCGCTTCTAATAAAGCACCAATTTTGAAACGCCGTCCGTCGCCTTTATTCTTCGCGTTCGCATGTGTTTTGCTTTTATTGAGTTGAAAAGCATGATATCAAAAGGATTGTATATCTCCGTGTTACGGTCGCGGGATTTGAACCCAGGCGGGTGGGATAAGAGGACAATGCCTTATCCACTGCGCCCGTCGATATTTGATGTAGGAGGGAGTGCTATCACAGCTATACATTCTTTGTCCGCCCGTCGGTTCCTCAAGAAAACTTGAGTAAAATGGACCAAGAGGATATCTTTAGAGATTTTATACTTGTTGTATTCTCTGAGCAAGAATGACAAGCTTTGACCACTTTCCAACCAATGAGACATTGTTTTCCAACAGTTAATGGTAGATCATACCTTTTTACTCTACATCCACTTATGAAATTTGGCATGATTTCTCCATCGACATTAGCTAGTTGGATAGTTCCGCTGTTACTTATTTGATGGATGATATAAGGCCCATGTCCTTTTTTCTAAAAATTTTTCTGATGTTCCTTTACTGTGTATGCTAGAATTAAATCTCCTTCTTGTAGATCTTTTTCTTTAATATGAACATCATGATAAGATTTTTGTCTTTTCTTGTCTGCATATATGCTCATAATTGCTTGGAGTCTAGAAGCTCCCAATTTTTCCAATTCCATCACTCTCTCAGATAATTCATGTCCAGTCCATTTGTATTGACTTCCCACCTTTAGTGTTGGAATAAGGAATTCTATGGGCAGAACTGCATTTTGTCCATATATGAGATTGAATGGTATGGTTCCTAATGCAGTTTTGTATGCCACTCTATAGGCCCATAGGACATGATTAAGTTGTAAATCCCAATCATTCTTGTTTGTGTTTACTTATTTTGACAATACAGTGCAAAGTACTTTATTAGTACTTTTTGCTAACCCATTAGCTTGTGGGTGATATGGGACTGACTTTCTATGACTAATCATGAAATATTCAGTTATGTTTTCTATGAATTGGTTCAAAAAATGAGTCCCCCTATCACTTACCAATTCAATTCGTAGTCCAAATCTGGTAATGATATTTTCATAGAGAAACCTTGCAGTAGTCTGAACATCATTTCTTTTTGTAGCCTTGGCCTCTACCCATTTGGTCAGGTAATCGGTGGCTACTAGTATATATTCAGCATGGGATTGTTTTGCTGGAGGATGTATGGGTCCAATGAAATCCAACTCCCATTTACTAAATGCTCTTGCTGATATCAATGGGACTAATGGCATATTTTCTCTTTTATTTTGATTGACTTACCCTCTGACAAATGTCACATCTTTTTACATATGTTCTTGCATCAGGAAATAGGGTTGGCCACCAAAAACCAGAATATAATATGAGTTTAGCAGACCTTTCACTTGAGAAATGTCCTCCTGCCACTCCAGAATGTGCCATTTCTAACATTTCCACATATTTATCTTCAGGAACACAAATTCTTAAATATCCATCCATCCCTCTCTTATACAATTGTTCTCCTATTAGTTGATACTCTTCAGAAATCATTTGTAGATTCTTTGAGTCTGCACTAACTCTTACTTGTTTTCCTTTCTTGTTTCTTTTCAATTCCTCAATTATGTTCACACTCCATTCTGGGTTTTTCTGAAACCAATATAGAGTTACAAGTTCTAAATTTTGCAAGGATTGACATTCCCAACAGTTAGCAATATATTTTGTTACATCTTGAATCTTATTAGGCCAATGTACTCCCATCCTATTGAGATTACTTAAGGTGACTATTATGGAAGCATGAGTACAAGGGTTCCAACAATGAGCTCTTTTCAGATATTCCTGTTGCTCCTCTTCTGGAGTACAATATTCCAATATGCCTGTATGGTTGAGGTGATACAAGTGCCCAGCTAACAGCATAAAATTCCTGCTTTGTAATACTAAATGTGTGTTGTTTCCAAATGTTCTACAAGGTCCCATGGTTAGCAAAGGTACTAAAGTCATGGCCCATTCACGAATACTTTCTACTTTGAACAGATATATATCTAGCAGGTCATCATTTAAAGGTGAACTTGGTTCTTTAGCCTGGATTCTGGACAAATGATCTGCTCTCAAATGTGTTTTTCCCTGTGTGACCACCACCTCAAGCTCAAACTCCATCAGTAGAAGAAACCATCTGACTATCCTACCAGTGTGACAAGGTTTGTTTAGTAGATAGAGTAAAGCTTGGTGATCCACAAAGAATTTAAACCTGTTGGCCAGAAGATAATGTCTATATTTTTTTCACAGCATTCCCAACCCTTCCCTTTCAGTGGTTGTGTAATTTTTCTCTGCTGAATTCAACTACCTACTAGCATAAGCAACTGGGAAATCCAATTTGCTTCCTTCTATTGGTTGTGCTAACACACATCCCAAAGCATAATTTGAAGCATCCACATGGACATGGAAACGTTTATCTCACTGTGGTGTTTTCAAAATTGGTGTTGTTACCAAACAAGTTTTTAGAGTCTCAAAAGCTTGGTCACACTCTCTAGTCCACTCAAATTTTGTGATCAAAGCATACAAAGGTTTAGCTATGTCAGCAAACTTGTGTACAAATTTTCTATAATACCCACAATGTCCCATGAAAGTTTGAAGTTCCTTTACATTTGTTGGTCTTGGAAGTTCCACTATGGCCTTAATTTTTCTCTCATCAGTTGAAATTCCATTTTTGGAGACTATGTGACCTAACATTCTTCCTTGTCTTACAAAGAAAACACACTTCTCTGGATTTAAACATACTCAGTATGTTCTGCATTTCCTGAATATGTTTTCGAAATCTTCCAAATGATCCTGTCTTTTTAATGAAAAAGTACAAAGATCATCCACATAAATTTCCATTACATTCCTCAAGAATTCTTTGAAGATATGACACATCAATCTCTGAAAGGTTGCTGGGGCATTAGTTAACCCAAAGGGCATAACCCTAAAAGCATAAATTCCCCATTCTGTGGAAAAGCAAGTTTTATGTTGGTCTTCCAAAGCTATGGGTACCTGATTGTATCCTGAAAAACCATCCAAAAAACTATAAACCTCCTTCCCTGCAACTCTTTCTAGAAGATGGTCTGTTATTGGCAATGGGTAGCTATCCCTTATAGTTACAACATTCACTTTTTTCAAATTAATGCATACCCTAAGTTTCCCATTCTCTTTTGGTACTACAACTATAGGAGATATCCATTCTGTGTATTCAATCTCATAGATGAAATTAGTAGCCAACAGCTTATCAATTTCTTCCTTTATTTTAGTAGAGTATTTATCATTGAATGTGTAATGTCTTTGTTTGCTAGGCTTTGCATCAGGTGTAATAGGAATCTTATGCTCACAGATTTTAGGATCAATACCTTTCAAATCCTTGTAGCTACAAGCAAACACATCCCTATAGTTTCTAGCCAAATTTCTTAATGCTTCCTTGTCTTGATTTGTCATGTCATCAGCTATTACAATATGTCTTTCTTCCCCCTCTTCCTGGGTGATCATTACCTTCTTAGTTTTTTCTTCATTGTCATATGCCTCCCCTTTTTTCTTTTCTCTCTTCGGTTTCATTTTTAGAAGTAATCTGTCTTCTACTTCATAAGTCTTGAAATTTGCAGGTACATCAAACTGTTGATCCTTGTTTGTCATTTTCTCATTTTTTTCATCCTCTTGATCTTTTTCTATTTCCTTATGTTTGTTTTTTCTATATTTGTCTGAGATTTTATCTTTTATTGCATCTGCAGCTTTTACCTCTTCCAAATATTGTGTTTTTCCATTTTTCAATATCATTTATTTTTCCTGGTCCTCTTCTGTTTTTGACACCTTTATCATTTGTATTCCTATGTGAAAAACATCATATCCTTCTTCATTTTGGAAATTCACTCCAACATACTCATCATTGGCTAGATCCATGGTAGCCAAAATCTGGTTCCAACCATAAGGATCAAATTCTTCATCTTTGATTTTTTGTGGTACATAGCTCTCATCCTCTAATTTTCTCCCTTCTACACAATCTTCTTTTCTTAATCTTCTTTTTCTATTTGTAAGATTTCTTAACACATTGCACTTCCATATTAATGATTCTGTTTCATTCTGATCTTCCAACTCTGATTCTTCACTTAATTCCTGATTTTGATGTATTTTGAACCATTCCTAATGGGACATGTCACAATAATGACCATTTCTTAGATTCACTCTGGTTATCCTTCCTTTGCTCTGAAGATATAGGCAATCATTACCCCAATCTTGCACAATTTGCATTTGTCTCATAAATGGTCTTCCTAGGATGATTTCATATGAAGTGGATTGTGGAAATTCAACTATGGCAAAAGTATGCTCTATTTCTATTCCACATATATCCACAATCACCTTTTCCCATATTCCTAGGGGTTTTTCTATGTGTCCATCTGCAAGTTGCAATCTCATTTTAGTGGGTATTAATTCATGTTTTCCCCATCTTTCCCAAGTTTGTTTAGTCATGATAGCCACACCTGATCCACTATGCAATATAGCTTGGGCATGATTTGTACCAAATTGTATTCTCAGAATTGAGTTCCCTTCTTCTCCTTCACAATATCCTCCTATTTTATCAATAGGAATGTACAGCAACTCTTCCAATTCTTGTGGCTCTGGATCAAAATTCTATGGTTTTGCTTCCCATTTTACCGTTTTGTATTGTAAGTGAGGATTCTGTTTTACCAATTCCTCCATTGTGGTGTGGTATAAGATTGTACATTGTTTGTCTATATTTACCTGGAATGTTATTTGTGAGTTATCTTCTTGATCAATAATTTCCCTTGTTCTTGTTACCTTTGTTTCTCCAGCTGTTGTTTGAGAATTATCTAGTTCCCCCAGTTTAAGTTGTGCTTCTTGTATGATTTGTTTGCATTTTTGCATTCTTTCATGCTCTATATCCGGTATAGGATAAGCCATTACATGGTCTATGGGATTTGGTCCCTCTTGAATTCTTCCCTTGTATGCTTTTATCATAGTTTCCAAACTTTGTGAATTTCTTATCTCTTGTTGAGTTTGTGTCTTTTGGGGTGGGCTATGTTTTGGCAGTTCCATATTTTCTTCTTCTTGACTTTTACCCATTCTCATTTTTCTCTCCCATCTCCCTTTTTGTCTGTTTTTCTTCTCCTTTGGAGATGAATTCTTCTTTTGTTCCTTGGTTGTTTCCTGTTGTTTGACTTGTGCCCTTGTTATAGCATTTACATTTACTTGTTCAGGTTCACTCAATTCTTCTTGCTCCATGATGTTGAATGCTTGTAATGGTATGTTATTAGAAGTATTTTGTTGTTTTTGAGGATTTCTTGGACAATCCTTTATTAAATGTTCCTTGCCACAATCCTTGTAGTAGGCTCCTTCTACTCTTAGTGTGGGAGGTTGTGGACAGTCTCTAATGAAATGTTCCCCTCCACATCTATAGCAAGTTATTTTTTTATTCCCTTTGAACTGAGGTCTCTGATTAGACATGTAATTATTGGTTATGTACATGAATGTAGCTCTATCCATTTCAATTCTTCCATTTCCCAAATCTAGGGCTTGCAGTTCTGGTTCTCTCAGGTCATATCCTTCCCACTCTTCCTGATATCCTTCATTCCAATGATAATCTTCTTTGTATGGTGATCTTATTCTTGAGTTTCCCTCTTCTATTGGTGTGTATTTGACTGGTACCACATTTCTTGGTAATGGAGGTTGTTGCCCAAGTACCAGTCTTGGTTGCTCAATAAATCTGGATTCTCTTTGGTTCGCATATTCTCTCTCTCGTTAATGGGTTGTTTATTGTAAAAGCATTCTTCTCTGGTATGATTTGTCCATTTTCTTTCTAGTGTACAATATTTGAGTGTTTTCCTATCTTGCAAATGCTAAGGTTTTTGATATGGACATTGTTGTACCAAATGATTTTCTCCACAATTATAGCATTTTTTATTTGTTGTTATCTTGGTGTTTATCAAATTTGTTTTGGTGCTAACTTCTAGGGCTTTAGCAATGGCTTGTGCCAATTCTTCTTCTGGTGAGATTTTATCTTCATTTGTTCTAGGTTGATCAAATGCTAACAGGTCTTGTCCTCTGTTATCCTCCAAATCTATTGCCTCTTTCACACATGCTCCTAGATCAGGGCACCTCCTATAATACACCAGGGTTCTTAATTGGGCACTTCTCAATCCTTCTATGAATAGGGATACTTTTCTTGCCATGGAAGGTACTTCTTCTCTGGGACATCTGTCAATATATTGCTTAAATCTTCTAGCTGCCTCTCTAACATTTTCATCTTTTTGTTGTTTAAAGCTATGTATCAAGGTAGTTGTGCTATGTTTTATTCCAGTTTTTGAGAATTCCCTGATGAAGGCTTCTAGGAAAGATTCAATATCCAGATACATTTCCTTTCTCAAGGGGATGAACCAAGATAGTGCAGGTCCAATTAAGGTTAGACCAAATGCTTCAAATTGGACTTTGTAATCCTCAACTTCTTCTGCTCTAATTAATTGTCTAAATTTTGCAGCATGAGCATGAGGATCAGAATATCCTTCATATTGATTCTTCATGCATTTGGCTACTTGATAGGGCCTAAGTATTCTTCCCTGATTTTGCCACTGATGTCTTCTTCTCAATGGAAAATCATTAAGTCCTTCTGCTTCTCTCTCAAAAGGGTTTGGGGAAGTATGTAGTCTCCTACCTTGTTGTTGTTCACTATTATTGTGAGTTTCATATTGTCTTGGCAAGTCTGGTTGCCCTAGGTTTTGTTCCCAAGGTCTCTTGTCTACACATTGCCCTAGCTCATTAGAATTTTCTAGGTCTTGTGAAAAGATGTATACACATCCTTGTCTATCCTCATATCTACCATTCTTGAACTGTGCTACTGGTGTTATATTCAGGGGAACTTCTAAGTTTCTCAATCTGATGAGAAACTTATGCATCCCATCTTGATATACATAGGTTCCAAACCTATTTGTGTACATGTATTTAAGAATGTTTCTATAATCACCAGTTTCAGAGGATTCATTGGTTTCATTTAAATTCTCCATATTAATTTCTTGGCAAAATTCTTTTTCTTGTAGTTCTCCTATCACTGGCTCTATCTCCTTCCTTCCTAACTCTTGCTTGGAATGTGTGTTCAATTTATTACCAGATCTAAGAATCATTCAAATAATTCACGATTCTGTGTTGGGAATCGTGTTTTCTCACGATTCTGTGGAGGGAATCGTGTTTTTTTACGATTTTGTGGTGGGAATCGTGTTTTTTTCACGATTTTGTGGAGGGAATCATATTTTTCACGATTCTGTGGAGAGAATCGTGTTTTTTTCACGATTATGTGGAGGGAATCATGTTTTTCACGATTCTGTGGAGAGAATCGTGTTTTTCACGATTCTATGGAGGGAATCGTGTTTTCCACGATTCTGTGGAGGGAATCGTGTTTTTTTCACGATTCTGTGGAGAAAATCATGTTTTCCACGATTCTATGGAGGAAATCGTGTTTTTCATGATTCTGTGGACGGAATCGTGTTTTTCACGATTTTGTGGTTGGAATCATGTTTTTCACGATTCTGTGGAGAGAATCGTATTTATCACGATTTTGTGGAGAGAATCGTGTTTTCCACGATTCTGTGGAGGGAATCGTGTTTTTTCACGATTCTGTGGAGGGAATCCTGTTTTCCACGATTCAGTGGAGGGAATCATGTTTTTTTCACAATTCTGTGGAGAGAATCGTGTTTTCCATGATTCTATGGAGGGAATCGTGTTTTTCACGATTCTGTGGAGGGAATCGTGTTTTTCACGATTTTATGGTTGGAATCGTGTTTTTCACGATTTTGTGGAGAGAATCATATTTTTTTTTTTTAAATTTAGGTTGTTTATTTTTGAGCTTTTGTGTCTCCAAAAGAATTGCGTATTTAAAATTTTAGCATGCAATAAAAGAACTATAACAAAATTATTATTATTTCTCAATAAAACTCAAAATTATAAAAGTCGTGATTCCGTGATTTTACTGATTTCTGAGTTTCTTATGTTCTAAACATAATATGAGAACTTGAAATAATGCAAAAATCTGTTAGGAAATCCTTACCTTGCTTGCTTGATCAAAAAATGTCCAGAAACTTGTGTTTGCAGAAAATCGCGATTATGTCCACTCTCACTCTCTCTCTTCCTCACTCAAATGAATTTTTTTTTTGGGATTCCAGGTTTTTATAGACTTCATACAATCGCAATTTTGTTCAATATTTTCAAAATCTTCACTTTTCACTTGTTCAAGTTTTTACCCTTCACAATTTTATGATTTTGAGTCACAATTCCTAACTTTTCATCACAAGCTACTTCCTTTATCCCACTTGTAAAAATCGCGATTTTGTACTTAATTTTCAATTTTACTCATTTCATGCTCAATTCTCTCTGATATTTTTGAAATTTGAATTCCTTACCCCACTTTATGAAATTCTCTTACAACCTCTTACCTCTATACCCAATTGTGTAGAAAATAATTCAACTTCTTTCCCTTACAGAAAATCGCGATCCTCTGCAGAGAATCGTATTTTTTTTTAACTTCTTGTTTTTTGCAATTTTGATTCTTCTTTCCTCTTAATCTTCTTTAAGATTCTTCACCAACTCCAAATTACTTGTCACCTGCAATTTTACACCATCAACAAAAATTAGCGATCCTATGAAGAGAATCGTGTTTTTCTGAACCTCTAGTTTTTTTTCAGTTTTTGACTTTTCTTTCCACTTGATTCCCTTTACTCTTAACAACAACACTTCAATCCGAATTCCTAAGGAAAAAAGAAATTTGTTTGAATGTTTTAATGGACATTATGAATTTTTTTAGTATTTTGCCCTAAATTAAGGTAAACTCCTGATTGGTTATACTCCTTTATGCTTTGCTATCTGATCAGTTCATGAGAAAATCTTCCCAAAGAAAAATGTGCTAAGAAGTGCAATTATCAATAAGATAAACTCAAACATTTTTCTTTTCAAGATGCAAACAAACTTTTTCTGAAGATTATTGCTTTGCCTTGGTTAACAATGGATCTTATCTACTTGCATCTAGTTACTTTACTTGACTTTCCTCAATGCAATCATGTTATCTATCCCAAGATCAACAATTTTGCTTGGTACTTGGTCAAAAAGCACTCTACAAATGCAAAGATAGACACTTTTTACCTTATCTTCAGCTTTCTTGATTAAGTTTCTCACACACCTGCACTTTACTTTCAAAAAATGATATGAGCAACTATCAATTTGCAAGAATTTCAACACTTCTTATTCTCAAAAGATTATCTATTGCTTTCTTTTCCCAAAAGAGAAACAAAGAAACCTACCTTTTCATGTTTCCATTTCTTGATTAAAGAGTATTACCTTTTCAATGTGTTAATTACCATCAACAATAGAAGATCCAGCAAGGTCCAACTTCAATGAAGCTTTTGCTTTACTCCCCGGCAACGGCGCCAAAAAATGTTTGTTGTCCGTTGGAGTTGTCCTCTCCAATCATTTTAGCATAAAGAATCAACAATACATCTTATATTTGTCAATCCTAGAAGTATACAAGAGACCACAGCCGCTTCTAGATGATAGAATCCAAAAAATAAGAGAAAACTGGCTAGATTTCTGACAAATAATGAAGATGAAGAGGAATTTCTAGGGTTTTGGTTATCTTGAGCAATACTACATCATTTCCAATGATCTTGGTGTCTATACATGTTATTTTCTCAGCATAACACAATCATGAAGTCAAATCTCAAAAATGATACCTGTAACCTTCAGACGAGACAATCGCGATTTTGTGATAATTGATAATTTTTATCTCCAGCACTATTCTTCAGCAGTTTCTCACTCAACACATCATGAATCAACTCTCTTCATACACATTCATTAGAAACACACAATAGAAGCTTGCAAATTCCATGGATACACATAGAATAGACTCACAAATCAAAGAAAGTACTTGAAAGGAAGAAATACGATTTTCTGCAAGAAACTCTTCTCATTACTTGGATAGCATCAAATATAATTAACCAACCCTCTCAAAATAGAGGAAATTATCTTTTATACATTTTCAAGTGTCCCTTTTGACACTTGAATTTTGGTCCTTTTTCCTTCTAATCTAAAACTATGCTATCTAGGAGTTTCTAAAAATTCTAGAAAAATTACATATGACTCTAATTTACATGAGGAAGACTCTTCCTCATTTTTACGTCATTTGCGTAAATATTTCTACAATTTTTTATCATTTTACAAATATTCCTCTCCAAAAAAATGCTTCTTCTAACAGTCTGCACCAGCCATTTTGGCATAGTTCTTGCCTACTCAATATCAGCTCTCTCATCAATAAGTGCATCATGTACATCTGCATTAGAAATGGAATTATTTGCATCATCACATGAAACCTGCAAAGGCTAAAAAGTTGCCTCATTAGGACCAACACTAGACTGTCCACCTAGCTATAATCTCTTGTGGATCATGTCGCTCAAATCATGGTGTATATATAGACTTTTTGGATTTAATGATTGTTAGAAATTTGGCTTAAAATTGATCCTAACCCTTATGAATTGGTTTGAGTTTTGAATTTGAATCAGTTTGTAGCTTTTGGCTCCTACTAAAATCACCAATATCTCTACAAATAACTCTTTTATCGTTCACTAAGATAAACTACACATTTAACCTTTGAAGTCTTTCATATTTTGAAGTTTTTATAAAGTTCGATGAAATGAATGTACAATTGAGCTTTCTTAAATGTGAGAACACACATGTTCTCATGAATGTGTATGTGTATGTAGCTATGCAAATATATGTCTACCTGTATGTTTGCAATGATGTGTCTAATCGTGTTTGTGTGATCTATGTGTGTGAAATATGAGCTATGTGTGCATGAGTGTATATGTCTATTCTAACGTGTGTATGTGTATGGCATGAGTGTTCATGTGCAAGGTTCGTTTGTGCACGTGAATGAATGTGTCTGTGTATGTGTACTTATGTGTCATATAAGGCTTCTATGTGTATGTGACTTATGTGTGTGGGGTAGGCATTTAAGTTCTGGAACTTTGTGAAACAAAAAACAATATAGAGGAGCACATTTAATAAAAAATTGAAATAAAGCAAAAATATAATTGGAACAAGAAAAAGAAAACAAAACATTAGTAAAATAATATTAAAATAAAAACAATATGCGTGTGCTTTTTTGTGTGTGAGTCATGCGTGAAAAGTTGAGTCTCTCTGTGTGCATGATTTTTTGTTAATAAATTTAATGTGCTGTCATGTGTGGTGTGCATCTGTGATGAGTGTGTGTGCTTGTTATATAATTATGAGAGTGATTATGTGATCTTTTCTTTATTCTCTTTTCACCGATGTGTGCACTAAGCGATAAAGAGAGATAGAGAGAGAGAGTTGGCTACAAAGACGATAATGGTGAGGTGTGATTGTATGGACTCCTGTGAACAATTGGAAATTCTACAAATTAATATAAAGAATGTATTCTTGATTGGTAAAATGCATGAAGATATTTATATGCAATAACCATAAGGTGCTTTGAAAGAAACTTCAATATATCAACAAAGGGGAGAGCACAAGAGACAAAAGGGAGATACAAAGGATGCTAGAAGCCTTAACTCCCCAACGTTGGGAGTGTTGCTAGGGAATCTCTGAGTCCTAGTGAAAGAAACTAAGGATCTTTATCAAGTACTAATCCCCTTCATGTGGAAGCCATCTAGTAAAACGATTATTGTTCTCTATTAGAAAGATTCTATGGTGCTCGATTGGGGGGATGGGGAAGCTCCTTGAGTAGCTCATTCTAGTGGCCAAAAATTCAATGGGGGCTCAATGGAACTTTCTTGCCATATTCTATGAAAGTTATTCATGCATCTCTATTTCCAAATTTTCTAGAGGGCTTCGTTTTTAATTGCACTCCAAAGGCCTAAGGAGCAGTTAATCAACACCCCTAACAAGGCTTGTTTCCAAAAAAACTCGTCTATCCAGCTCATGATGCATGTAGAATCTCCACCAAACAAAAACCATTCATTGGGCATGAGAAGATGAGACGTGGGAGGTCTTCACCCTTGAGTGGCATCTTTTACACCAAGGAGAAGCATCACAAATTCTAGCACCTTTCACATTAGTCAAGTTCTGAGGTGGAGTATTCCCTAGAGAAGGGTGAGTGAGTTTCTTGTGTTCCAACAAGGGGTTGGCATAGTTCTTGAACTTAAAATTATATTTGATCCAAGAACAATTAAATCTCCACTTCCTATTGAGATCTTGATAGATTTCTTAATTTTTCTTGATGCTCAAGATGGATTCTTTTTTGGACCTAATACTTTCAAGACAAGGCCTTTCTAGACAATATTTGAATGCCATGAATTATTCACCTTTATCGTAAAAGGCTCCAATCCTTATCATTCAATCCTTTTTGAATTCGAATCTTATCTAATGTTTTTTTTGTTGACACCAAAAGACGGTATACTAGTCAAAGACTTCAACCCATAATTTTTTTGCTTCTTTGGAATCACTTTATCTAATACAGCCATCCACTTCCAATCACTACTAATAGTGAAATGTTTCTTCATCTTCCTTAGGCCATGTAAAGGGAGGGCACAAAATCGAACCCCTAAGGGGACACCAAGACTATGGGAAAAAAGAGAAAGAGGATGTTGAGTCCCTTCCACCTCATTAGGGCAAAAAACGACCGAAAAGGGGATGTTTGCTAATGATGGATTAAAGAAATTGACAAATAGAGTCTTTCCACGTGTACAAGAATATAACAATGCTCTCTACTTTAACCGTATGAAGAAATTCTTTTTTTTAAGATAATATGTTCTGAAAGTGCCGCGAAAGTGATGAAGATTGTTGTATCTAGTGTACGATTTTTCGGTTTGATGCAAAAAAAGATATTCTTGCACATCACACAATGCATATGTTTAAAGTTCCAAGAAGAAAATGATTTTTGAAGATACGAAATACTTTTGGGTTGAGCGACTAGGGCAAGCCCAGCTTCTCGGATCGATCTTATTGCTTGAATCGTTCCTATATTACAAACTACAAAAACATGCTTCAAAATGTGAATTTTGCATTAAGCTTTGACTGATGAGCAATGCCACTTTCCATGTGAACTCATCCTATGCATAGCTGCCTTGAGAGGATGGTATGACTAAATGGAAAATTATACGACCGATACAAGCGAAAGGGCCATCCAAAATTCTCTGATTGTCCCTATCGCTTGCATCGAACGTGTCATAAAACCTTCTCTATCCTCCTCACATTTAACTTTTCAACAAGAGTAAAGCAAAAACACAAAATGGACATTTTGATGATGCGTGAACCATGCAATGAAGTCACTTTTTCTTAGTTCTCAAGAGGATCAATTCAACATTATATTACTCAAGGCATATAAATATAGTTACAATGACCATCTTCCAGATGAAGACTGGCATAACTACATACAATTTGTAAATAAATAAATCTTCCAACATATGTTGGTTACACATTAGATTATAATCTTAAATTTAAAAAATATAATGTTTCACCCTTCTTTTGTCCTTTTTGGAGCCTTGACCTATGTGCTGCTTGTGGCCCTTTTTGGTGCCCTCACCTCTACTTTTATTCTTTGACCCATGCTTCAATGGGGAGTGAACACGAAACCCTTTCTTCTTTTTTTTAGACCTGTTTTTATCTGATGGTGGTGGAGGTGAATTTGGATCATAAGGGCATATTGCATGTTTCATAATGGCATTTATTACTCTCTCCTTGATCAAGATGACCCATGCATCTGGATAGTCTGACAAGTTTAACTCAGTACTATAAAACCTTCTCTCCACGAACCTTACTGCATTTGCAATCACTCTCTAGCCACATGAGCTGATGTCTTTTTATAATGGCACATGTATTTGAATGTATCCAAACCTTTTCTCTTCATTCAATTTAGGAATTCCTAGAAAGTTCTTATCAATATGCATTTTGAGAAGCTTAGCAGCAGTGCAAGGTAAACTTAAATTCAAAATGGATGGCAAGGCTTTAAATAGAACACAACAAAATGTAAGACAAGGCTTACACTTTGAATTTTCCATGTTGTGATTGGAGGGAATTCATGAAAAGTGCTTGATAATCATTGAAATCAATGATAATAAGACTCCAATGGCCCCTAACAATGAGTGGCATGTAAAAATAACTTCTCTATTCAAAAGAATGTTACTTATTTCAAAGTGAAGATGAATACTTACTTTTCAATATAGGGGTAGATAGTATATTCTACCCCTTCTGTAAAACTCTTTAGAAAGAATTTCACATCTCCCTGCTTGTGCAAAAAGCACTCAGTCACAAGAGGATATATGATGAAAACATTTCTTTAAACTGCTTCCTCACATTGTTGCAGAAGGAGCCTAGAATTCAAGAAATATAAATTCAATATATGAAATACCAAATTAAGGAAAACATGAGCATTTTATGGCCTATAGATAATACTTAAGTGCAATATTGACTACACTATCAGATATTTCAACATTGAACTCTCTCAGCATTTTGTTGTCTTATGGTCTTATATCAAGCATAAATTCCTCTTATCATGTCATTGTAGCATTTACGATCACCTACCCATCTCCTTTTTTAAGAAGTTCTTTATTTGCCTTTTGCAGCTTCTGAATCAGGTTCAGGATAGCATTTTCCTCTAACAACAAACCCTACTTTTTCTTCTCCTCCTCACAATTTGCTGCATTTCATGTTTCATGATCATGAGGGACCTGAGGGTGGACCTTTTCAATTACAACTAATGACTTAGGTGCTTGTGCTAGAGGTGTATTGAGAATATCAAAGAACTTTTGATCATGGTTCTCAATAGACACAATAGATTTATCAAACTTATATATGAGCCTTGATACAATCACATAATCTTTTGCCTTCTTGCAAGCATAGAAGAGCTTGAGTTTGCCACTTCACGTTTATGAAGGACATGGTCTTCATCATGGAATAGAGATTCGCTAAAATTTTCTTGAAAACTCTCATGAAAGGAAGTTTGGGGATTAAGAGTCCCAAAGACTTTTGATCCCTTCTTATCTCCCTCAAAGACTTGACATGGTAATGAACCATTTCCATTTAACACTTCTCTGATGCATTAAGGCCCTCACTAGTTGTGTGGGGAGAAGGTCCCTTTTCATCTTGATTCTGGCCATTTTGCTCTTGATCCTGAGGGTACAACATCCTTGCTAACTTCTTTGTGTTAGCCATAAGGTGCATAAGAAAAGAGTTTAGAGCTTGGAAGAAATTTAAAAAGAAAAAAAACTAATGTAAAAAGCCTTTCACAAAGCACTCAAGAAACACAACCGATGCAAGCCATAAGGGTCCTCCAGAAATCCCTAGATATCCCTAATCGCTTGTATCAATCGTGTTGTAAAATGGTTGATTATGGAAGAAATTTAAAAAGAAAAAAAATTAATGTAAAAAACTTTTCACAAAGCACTCAAGAAACGCGATTGATGCAAGCTATTAGGGTCATCCAAAAATCCTCGGATGTCCTTAATCGCTTGTATCGATCATGTTATAAATGGTTGATAAAGGAAGAAATTCGAAAAGCAAAAAGACTAATGTTAAAACCCTTTCACAAAGCACTCAAGAAACATGACTGATGCAAGCGAATAGGGTCATCCAGAAATCGTTGGATCTCCATAATCGCTTGTATTGGTAGTGTTGTAAAATGGTTGATTATGACAATCGTTCCAAGCGATTAGGGGCATCCGAAACTTCCCGATGCCCCTAATCACTTGGATCGGTCGTGTACAAGCTCTTGTTATCCATCATACCTCACACAAAATGTGGTCTATGGAAAGATTTGAAAAGCATGAAAAAAACTCAAAGGCAATGGAAAGTTGGTGCTAGCAAAGAGTACACAAAAAAATGAAAAAAAGTGAATACAAGAGCTTAAATAGGTCTATGGAATGAGATGATCATTGGTGACATGTGGCAACTTGTGATTGGTCCATGTCATCTAGCCATTGTGAATCCAAACATAAGAATGCCACATGGAATCATTTGAGTGGGCCACATCATCTAGCCATTGTGATTGCCAATGTTCGCTTGCCACATGGCACTTGCTCATTGGTCCACATCTTGTGATCATTACCTAGTCCTCCCCGACTATAAATACTAGTCCCCTTCACCATTTCACATTTTCAACCTTCATAGAATTTCTCTCTTCATCACCCTACATACTTGTGCTTCATACCCAATACAACCGATACAAGCAATTACATACATTTGACTAGCTTTGACTATCTTATTTTGCTTGCATAGGTCGTGTGCTCCACTAAGGCACACTAGAATAACTAGAGCTCAGATGGAGGAAAAGAATGTGATCCTAAGTGTTTCTCCATCTGAGAAACTACTGGATTTCATGGTTCAAGAGGGTTTAAGAGTGGATTATTTTCCAGATGCAATGAGGATATTCAATCCCAACATAGATTTTGAAGTACTTTTGAAGAAAACAAAAACCTTTTTTAGGGATGAGTGGGAGAGCTTCCTGCATGTGGTCAATGGAAAGGAGCTTACTATCTCTAGAAAAGCCTATATCCATCCACACATCTTGGGAAAAAATCCATTTGATAGGGCAAAAATCACTAGAAATTGCAAAAGGATATCCTCTTTGCCAGGAAAGCTAGATTTATGCCCAGAGCATGAAAGGGATTGCTCTTTGCTCTCCTTGAGCATTGGCGTCTTGATGTGGCTTCACCACATGTCAAATGATAAGGAGTAAGAATGTGTTCATGTTGAAGAGAAACAGTAATTCCTTGAGCTGAAACTTGAGGGAAGCGCAAATAGTATGAAAGGTTTCATGGAGATTGTTGAAGAGATCAATCTCCAAGCAAAAGAAGAGTAGGTCAAGAATTTTGATGTTGCTACTTTTAAAGCAGAGACTGCAATAAGGGATCCAATTGAAGATGTGAAAGTTTTTGAGAAGTCCCTTCTTCTCCCAAATCTACCATCTTATTTCATCTCTGGAAAGGAATTTATTCCACTCTATTACATTCATGAGCTCTTCATTCTAAGGGAAGACTATTACCTTGCTGCTATAGCTCAGTCAGAGGAAGTTGCAAGGAGATTTATCAATGAGAAGGGAGAAAGAAAAGAAGAATTTCTGTGTCTGGATTTAGCATTGTCAAATGAAGAACTCCAAGAGTCATCAGATGCTCTTTCAAGCTGCTTTGAAAGAGCTATTTCAGAGAAGCCAACACTTGCTCATGAAGATTTTGATCAGCATTAGAAGGATCTTGGTATATACTCATTGGGGCATGGCTATTCATTTTTGGATGTTGCTGAGGACAAAGGAACCATATCTATTGGTTGAAAAGATCTCATTGAGGAGGAAGGTTAGGTAAAGGTATGTAAAACAAAGGTGTGTTAGAGGTGACCGATTCAAGTGATTAGGGTCATCGGAGAATATCCGATGAGTCTTATCGCTTGAATCGATCGTGTCTATGACTTGCATGCAGCGGTGATAATTAACATCTAAGTGTGTTAAAATACTATTTTCAATATTAAGCATATGTTTGTATAAATTATAGGGTGAATAATCAAGCATGACCGATGCAAGTGATTTGGCCCATCCGATATTCTCTAATGACCCTAATTTCTTGAATCCTTCGTGTCTCATGCTTTCGTTCTACTTGTATTTCTAGTTATTTCTATGACTTTAAAAGTTCCCTTGGACTTCTTCTGACCTACGTTTTTTATTTTTTCCATAGTTATCAATATTGGATGAAGATAACTACCTTGGCAGGGGGGAACAAGGAAAACCATAGAGGACGAAAGGAAAGACAAAGGTGGATATTCATTCAATGATCCACTATCTTCCAAAATTGAATCCAGAATTATTTTGTGATATTCATAAGGGCTATAGTGAAAAGCCAGATTTTGCACTATTCTCCTTGAGGACTCTTTCAAGATACATCCGTTTTACTTCAATACCCTTTAATGCATACAGAGTTTGTCTACTTCCCCAAGATTCAATGCTTCAAGGGTAGGCTAATTCCTTTGTTACTCAAGCTATGCAATGGCTACAGGGGTTTGAGATCTTAAAAGTATTGTTGGCTACAGGAGAAAAGAGTACATGAGATACACAAGAGATTCGCTAGAGCCAAGCTCATTTAAAAGACTCAAGGAGGATTAGATATATTTGTTTTCAATGTGATATTGATCCATGTTGTTTCTATCTGGTGATAGTCCTAATGTTTTGAAGACAATATTTGACATGAGATCCTTTGTAATTGTCTGCTTAAGAACCAATCAAAAAGCTCTTTGAAGGCATTACTTTTTGTTACTCCTCCTCCTTTCCATGTGCACCTAAAGAAGCTTGTCCTTGCTTGATAATGAGATTTTTCCATGCCTTGGGTGTTGCATATGGCAAGTGTGTCCTTTTTTGCAAAGAAAGCACCATGCACAAGAAGAATATGCTGGAAGAGCAAAAGAGTTTCATCAAATGTTTATTTCAATTAAAGAAAAATAAATTGAGTAAATTATCTTTGAAACTCACCAAGTAGTATGTTATGTCTTTGACACTCCATGTCTCTATGATGGTTTCTATAAGCTGTGTGGTCGCCTTTCTGAAATTTGTCACATAGCTATTTGATGTTACCTATTGCCTCATGATCTTTAAAAAAGTATCTAGTTTGACCCGCACCTCCATTCTCTTTTCTGTTATTTCTGGTTTTCTATTTACATTAGTTGTGAACTCACAAAATGTTTTCCAACAATTCCACATGGCATTTGGTTGTTTGTCATCATGGTTGCTAAAGAATCTCTTTGCTTTTGCACCTCCCATTGAGACATCATGTAGTACATTACCTGTATTTTGTGAAAGCTTTGGATCTTTTCTTAGATGAGCATCACCACCATGAAATCCCATTTCTCAAAGTAGATATTCACATTTTTTATGCACTCATCTACAATGGTTCTAGGCTTGATAGAGTATGCATAATCCAAGTGGAGATGGACAATTTGTCAATGATCCTTAACTCTGCAGGTAGTGTACATGTGTGCATTTGTCAATGCTACTGGAAGTATGGGATCCCAAATCATGGCAGAAGATGAGTAGCTATGAAGAATAACATTTTGTATGGAAGGAGCCTCCTCAGCCTCATCTCTAGCAATCCATCCTCTTGTGGCTAGACTTTGCATGCAGTACAAGCAAGGGTACTTAGAATTTGCTCCCCCACTTATAACAAACATGCATTTGAGCGTCTTTAGATCTCCACTCAAATGCCACTCAACTTTAAAGTCTCTGTAGTCTTTGACATTCAACAATACTCTTGCATGATGCCTCTTTGGAATGGTTTTTTGTGAGAATAATCATTTAAGTGTTTTATGGCTCTCAGATGGAATTTGAGCATAGCCAACCCACCGTAACTCCATTTTTTATTGTACTTTGAGAGATGGAGTATCCAATTTCCCAAGTCTATAGTCCAAAGCTCTCTTCATTAGTGCAATGCTTATTCTCTCCATCTTTTGATGTTTTCTAAGTTTATCTTCATCAAGTTTGATTACAAATTTCAAATTTGAAGTCCTATTATATCCAACCATATATTGTTAAATGGATTGTAAGTGAAATGCAACTTTTGTTTTCCTACTTCGTAAGGCATGTTACCATGAATATGTTTATATTTAGCAAATACTAATGTGATCTTCTTATTCAAACAGAGCCGAAGCTTTCCTACATGATGGGGTCTAGGCAATCCAAAGCTTTTAACTTTGTTAAATTTTAAAAATTCACAACAAACTTTTGAAATTGCTCTATAACCTTTCCTACTCACTCCAACACCATCACAAATCTCCTGAATTTGAGATGGTTCTAGCAGCAAATTCATCTCTATCATGTGTTTTTGGAAAACAAAGCATTTCAAGCATGTATTTTCTTTCAGTTTCAATAGTCTTAAAACATCATTTTGACTCATAATTTCATTACAAAAATGTACGCACTCAAAACTGTTCAACATATTGAAAACTAACACATTTTTCACATTATCCCTTACAATTTTAATTCTTTTCTTCTTTTGGACAGATTTTTCAGCCGAATCTAGAAAAGGTGTTAGTCGTTTTGATCGCGTTCTCAAACCTATAGGAGTTTCTTTCATTTTTTTGAAAGATTCTAACTGAGAAGATAAACTAGATAATTTCTATTCTAACTCCCTTGTATGTAAATCCTTTTAATGTAGTCTGTTTTGTAAATAGTTCATGTATTGTATCGACTTCCTTGAAATCTCCTAGAGCCTTGAACAATAGCCTTGTAAACCATCCTCACCATCTCCCACAAATCTAATCAGATCATGAAGATTATGAAAAGGGGGATACCTTTGGGTTTGTGGATAAATTGGATAAACAGATCCATCTGCCCATATGTTCATATGTTTTTTGCCTTCTTTCCGCAATCCATCCGCTTCAGAAGGTTGAAGAGCCCTTTGGAATACCTTTCTTGTCATTTCATACTCATGATTAACTACAATATTGATATGGAACTTATCACAATGATTTCGGCAGGTTGAAAGCTCAGTGAGAGTGTTTGGGTTGACGTTCTCCGTGGTCTGCTATGAATAGTGACCCGAAAGTGTCTAAAATGACATGAAAGAGAGAAACAGACCTACTATGGAAAGTAGAGTGAAAAAGTGCAAAACATCATAAGCACACATTATATAGGTTTGTGAACAAGAGGAAAACTCGAATTTTGATGAACGTCCGATGAGCACAAACTTCAAGGCAAAAAATATCACACAAACTTTTCATGATTATCACACGAGTTTTTCTCTCTTCAAAATTTGCATAAGATAGGTTTTAAATGAGCTTACATGGAATTTTTTTAAATGATTTGACAACTTTAATCTAGATTAAGCACAGCTAATTGAAATCCTTACACAGCCCTTTTTGGGATTCTATGAACCTTTATTAGTGGGATTGTATAGCCTATAACCCTTCTGGTTTTGGTCATACCCAATGAATATACACTTTTTAGCTTTAAGTTCAAGCTTCCCTCTAATCTGTGAGGAAATGTGTGCATAAGAAATGCACCCCAAATATTTTGCAATGATCCAATGAGGGTCTCCTACCATTCCATGCTTCATAGGGTGTAATTCCATCCTAGGATTTGGATGGGAACCTGTTCACCAAGTAAGTGGTTGTGGAAATAGCCTCTACCCATAGGTAATTAGGTAGCTTCTTCTCATTCAACATTGACCTATCAGCTTCAATTATTAACCTATTTCTTCTCTCTAACACTGCATTCAATTCAAGAGTATATCTTGTTGTGACTTCTCTCATTATACTCTGTCTTGTAAGAATAAATCAAATTCATGTGAAAAATACTCACCACCTCCATCAGATCTGATCATCTTCAAGCTTCCACCTGTTTGGTTCTCAACTAATGCCAAAAACGTTTTGAAACATGTAAATACTTCATTCTTATGCTTGATGAAATAAAGGATTGTCCATCTACTATAACATCTATAAATGAAACATAGTACATTCAAGCTGAGATTGATGGATATGTGCTAGGACCCCACACATCACTGTGTACTGTTGGAAAAAATCCATTACAAGCCTAAGTATTGGCTTGAGTTTCTAAGAGAAGACAATGTATGGAAATCTAAGAATTCACTTGTGAACTCGCCCTCGTAATTGTTTGATAATTTACTTGATGTAAAAGTTAAAGGAATCAAAAGTGGTTGAGTCCACTTAATAAAATAGAGAGAGAAGACACGAATTCTTGATTTGGAGATTCGAGAATCAATTAATCTCTAAAAAATTAGGAAACTACTTTTAGGTGAGCAAGATTCAAATTCAAGTCTTGGCTCCAAAACTCTCTATCTATACATGGCAGTTTAGTCGCACTTTTAGAGGCATCCATAAGCTAAGCTATATGCTATATCAAGTGTGGATACAAGGCACACACATGTATCTGTAAGTTCATTTTATTCTACAATCAATATACATTCATATTTATGATCGTACAAGTTCATATCTTCATGGTTGTGTGAGTCTAATGTTCACTATTATGCTTCTCAGATTTTTCAGTCAGATTGCAGAGATCATTTCGCTCAGTGCGGTGCATGATTTTCAATGCTTTAGCTTGCTAAAGTTTTCTTTTAGAGTCTACTATATGCGCACAAAATTTTGTTGCGATTGGAGTTCTCAATCTTGAGTTATGTTCAGTTGAAGTCAACCCTATCTATTCATATTCACTTTTCTGTAGATTTTCGATTTTTTTCAGTCAACTTGTCAGAGCCGTTCTCAGCGTGTACTTCATCAAATTGCATGATTCAAAGCTTGTTGGATTCTCCATATTGTCTATTAACAAGGTACAACATTGCATAATTATTGAATATTTGAAGCTTGAGTTAGGATCATTTTTGTGCTCACTGGTCTAAGTACTATTGTAGCCCGTGAAAATCAAGATGATGTCATAATGTGTTAAACTTCATTATCATTGTGTGACTCACTATTTCTTATGAGATTACTCTTGAAAGTTAGCTCTCTAAGTTAGTTAGAGTTCCCCAAAAGGATATAAGCTAGTTGTTTTTGTGCTCAGAGAATTATTCAAAACACTGGATAGGTGTATGAATCAAAATAGCAAGCTTTTCACCTCTAAATTAATTCCAGCTCATCTGTTTTGATTTATCTTTCTGAGATTGATCTTCCAAGGTACATGGGGTGTCTAAGACATCCATTGGTAAGCTAAAAAGGCCCACCACATACTCCTGGAGTTCATTTGGCTAGTGTAGATCAAGGATTTTGCAGCACCACTTCATCTTCAAGCACATGTCTATCCATCTCTTCACAATGGTATCAGAGCAAAGATGGCAGATCAATTTCCTTCATCAATTGACAAATTGGATAGAGGTGGCAAAGATGGCAGATCAATTTCCTTCATCAATTGACAAATTAGATCAATTACTCAGCTTGGTCATTAAGGATGGAAGCTTATCTTCAAGGTAAAATTTTATATGGTTATGTGCCTGGAGATGAAGTTATGCCCATTACAAAGAATTTGATAAGTTTTGGACAGATAATAGAAAAAGGATTGCAAGTCAGGTTCACAAGAGGAGGAGCATATGTGGAAGACCCTAGCCAAGGGTTCAAAAGAATAGCAAAGGGAGAAAAAATAGGTAGATTATTCACCTTTGAGTTGCAAGACACAAGGAACATAGCTCTCTTCAACTATGGTAATCAAACACTCATAGAACTAGAGGTATGGCACAAGAGATTTGCACATATTGGTGAAAGCTCATTAAAGCAAATTTGCAAGGACCAAAGTGTACTTGGACTCCCTAACTTATCAAAACAACACATGATTTATAAATGCATTGCATGTCAATTTGGAAAGTCTCACAGGTTACCATTCATGAAGAAAGGTTATATACATGGAGATCTCTTGGAGTTGGTTCATACAGATGTATGGGGACCTAGCAAGGATGCTTCAATATCTGGATCAAGGTATTATGTCTCCTTTATTGATGATTGCAGCAGATGGACTATCCTATTCTTTATGAAACACAAAGATGAAGTTTTTTCATGCTTCAAAAGATATTTGGCTCTTGTGGAGAATCAAACAGATAAATCACTAAAAAGGCTAAGGTCAGATGGAGGGTGAGAATATTTCTCCCATGAATTTGATTCTTTTCTTCAAGAAAGAGAAATCAAAAGAGAGGTAACTACAAGGTACATTCGTGAGCAAAATGGAGTGGCAAAAAGGAGGAATAGGACAATTGTTGAACATACAAGGTCCATGTTAAATGAAAAGCATTTGCCTAATTATCTATGGGCTAAGGCTGTATCTACAGCCACTTACTTTATTAACAGGTTGCCTCCAAAATCCCTTGATGGGATGACTCCATATGAGCCTTGAAATGGAAGAAGACCTAGCTCAGATCATTGTAAAATTTTTGGATGTATTGCTTTTGCTCATGTTCCTTCACAGGTTAGAGGCAAGATGGATCCAAAGGTAGAAAGGTGTGTATTTATTGGATATGACAACAATCAAAAGGGTTACAGGTTATACAACCCTACCAACAAAGGATTCTTGGTAAGCAGAGATGTAGTTTTTGATGAGAACAATTCATGGTATGAAGATTCATGCAGGAAGGTCAAATTGCCATAGGACCTTGAAGAAGATTTTCCAAAGCTTGGTAGAGAACATCAACCAAAGTTTGAAGAACAAGATACTTCAGAAGATGATGAAGAAACTCAGAGGGAAAAAATCAAAGCATGGAAGTCTAAAGGTAAAGAAAAATCGCACGAACTTGGACATGAGGCAGAATCATCACAACATGGATTAAGAAGATCTATAAGGGAAAGAAAAAAAAACTAGAAAGGTATGGGTTTGACACCTCATTAGTAACTAAACATTCTATTTACATAGCATAGGACATAAATCAATAGGATCCATCATCCTTTGAAGAGGCCAAAGCAAAATCAGAATGGAAGCATGCAATGAAGGAAGAGATTGAAGCACTTGAGGAAAAAAACACTTGGGATTTGGTGCCCAAGACTTCATCTATGAAGGTAATAGGCTCAAGATGGTTCTATAAACTCAAGAAGAATTATGATGGTTCCATAAACAGGTATAAGGCGAGGCTTGTAGCAAAAGGCTTTGCACAAACTCAGGGAATTGATTATGAGGAGACCTTCTCTCCTATGGCAAAGTTGCCTACTATTAGGGTTTTTCTTAGTATTGCCTCGTCCAAGAATTGGAAGACACTTCAACTAGATGTAAGGAATGCATTCTTGAATGGTTGGATAAGAGAAGAGGTATATATAGCACAACCTCCTGGTTTTGAGAGTCAAGTTTATCCTGATTATGTGTGTAAACTTAACAAAGCATTGTATGGTCTCAAGCAAGCCCCAAGAGCTTGGAATTTCATACTTGTTTCATTCTTGCAAGACAAAGGCTTTCAACCAAGCAAGGAAGATCCTTCACTCTTTATTAAAAAGAGTAATTCTGAGGTCATCTACCTAGAAGAATTCAAGAGAAGTGATTTAGGTTCACTTACCTACTTCCTAGGTTTGGAAGTTGTTTACAAAGATCATGGTTATTTCTCACTCAAAGGAAGTATATCAAGGATATATTAGCAAATTTCAAGATGGAGGATTGTAAAATTGCAGGTACTCCAACCGAGTTCAACCATAAATTGAGCTCACATGAAGGTGAACTCATAGAGGACATCACATCATATCAAAGCCTTGTGGATAGTCTCAACTATGCCACATTGACAAGGGTAGATATATGCTATAGTGTGAGCGTGCTAAGTCAGTTCATGCACACACCAAGGAAACCACACATGGATGCTGCTAAGAGGATACTCAAATATCTCAAAGGAACCATAAATGAAGGACTTTATTATCCTTATGTATCTGATTTAGGGTTGAAGCTATTTTTTGATGCAAATTGGGCTGGCTCCAAGGAAGATAAAAGGAGCGCTTCAGGTTATCTTACCTTTGCAGGTTCAAAGCTTATTTCATGTTCATCCAAGAAGCAACCCACAGTTGCTCTCTCTTCTATTGAAGCTGAATATAGAGGTCTTGCCATAGCTACAAAAGAAGCTATGTGGATGAAGACATTATTCAAAGATCTTGGATTGGAGTTTGGAACTCCAACTATTTTTTGTGACAACATGAGTTCTATTCATTTAGCTGCTAACCCTATTTTTCATGCAAGGAATAAACACATTGAAGTTCATTATCACTATGTAAGAGAAAAGGTTATAAGCAAAGAGATTCAGATATCATATGTGTCCACTCATCAACAATGTGTAGATATTTTGACCAAAGCATTGGATGGTACAGAACTTTGCAAATTCAAGACTATGATTGGATTGCACGTTATTCTTGAAGATTGAAGACTTCAAGCATACTTGGCTTGAGGGGAAGCTATTGGAACAAATCCATTACAAGCCTAAGTATTGGCTTGAGTCTCTAAGAGAAGACAATGTATGGAAATCTAAGAGTTCACTTGTGAACTCACCCTTGTAATTGTTTGATCATTTACTTGATATAAAAGTTAAAGGAATCAAAAGTGGTTGACTCCACTTGATAAAAATAGAGAGAGAAGCCACGAGTTCTCGATTTGGAGATTGGAGAATCAATCAATCTCTAAAAATTAGGAAAATACTTTTAGGTGAGCAAGATTCAAATTCAAATATTGGCTCCAAAACTCTCTATATATACATGGCAGTTTAGTCGCACTTTTAGAGGCATCCATAAGCTGAGCTATATGCTATATCAAGTGTGGATCCAAGGCACACACATGTATCTGTAAGTTCATTGTATTCTACAATCAATATACATTCATATTTATGATCATACAAGTTCATATCTTCATGGTTGTGTGAGTATACTGTTCACTATTATGCTTCTCAGATTTTTGAGTCAATTTGCAGAGATCATTTCTCTTAGTGTGGTGCATCATTTTCAATGATTTAACTTCCTATCAATTATTTAACTTGCTAAAGTTTTCTTTTCTATGCTCACAAAATTTCATTGCTATGGAGTTCTCAATGGTGAGTTATGTTTAGTTGAAGTCAACCCTATCTTTTCATATTCACTTCTCTACAGATTTTTGATTTTTTTTAGTCAACTTGTCAGAGTTGGTTCTCCATGTGGACTTCATCCACTTGCATTATTCAAAGCTTGTTTGATTCATCATACTGTCTATTATCAGCATACAAAATTTCATAATCATTGAATATTTGAATCTTGAGTTAGGATCATTTTTCTTCTCACTGGTCTAAGTACTGTTGTAGCCTGTGAAAATCAGGATGATGTCATAACTTGTTAGACTTCATTCTCATTGTGTGATTCACTATTTCTGATGAAATTACTCTTGAAAGTTAGCTATCTAAGTTAATTAGAGTTCCCCAAAAGGAATTGGTATGGCGCTCAGAGAATTATTCAAAACACTAGACAGGTGTATGAATCAAAATAGCAAGTTTTTAACCTCTGAATTAATTCGAGCTCATTTGTTTTGATCTACCTTTTTGAGATTGATCTTTCAAGGTACATAGGGTGTCTAACACATCCATTGGCAAGCTAAAAGGGCCCACCACATACTCATAGAGTTCATTTGGTTGGTGTAGATCAAGGATTTTGCAGCACCACTTCATCTTCAAGCACATATCTATCCATCTCTTCACATGTACAAGCTGTAAATAGTATGCATACATGCATCCCTTTTATGTGTTAAATGTTTACCTATGAGATTTTCCAAATTCGCATGCTCTACACTTGTATATCATGTGTTTCTTGGAAACATTGGGGATGCCAAGCACACTTTGATCCCTGTACATTTGCTTTAGTGGTCTTCTCCTATATGTCCTAGCCTTTTGTGCCATATCTCTAGTTCAGATACATTTTGATCTTTGTAATTGAAGAGTGTTATGTTTCTAGTGTCGTCAATCTCAAATGTAAATAATCTACTAGCTTCCTCACCTTTAGCAATCCTTTTGAAGCCTTATTGAAGGTCTTCCACATATGCTCCATGCCTAGTGAATCTGACCTATAAGCCTTTCTCACTAACCTGTCCAAAGTAATTGCTTTTGTCCAATCTGTAAATGAAGCAGGGAACTCCATCTCCCATCTTGCTTGTTGTAGCTCTGATACAACTATTGGAGGAGATGGTAGATAGTCTTTAGAGATGAAGTGGTGTTGCTTAAACCTACTTCACACTAGCCAAGAACAATTGCTCAAGATGGACTGGGTTCCTTTAGAAAGCTAATGATCATAAATAATCACATATGATGTTTGGAACATGATCCACTAATCAATGGATCAAACAGATAGGTAGGAAATCGACCCAAGACCAAAAACTTGCTATTCTTGTCTCTACACATGTTAAGTATATTGAACAGTTCTTTGAGCACAGTAGCAATTAGCTTAATTCCTTTTGATGATGTATAATTAGCTTAGATAGCTACCAATCATGAGTGATTTCATCAAAAATGATGAACTACACACTGACTATGGTGTTTAGCAAATCATAGGACATGCCCGACATTTTTGGGGTGCATCACTCAACATACGAGAGAGCAATAAAATGCTAATATCTCAGGATTCAGAGAAGTAATGATAATGAGATTTTGTAGCAATGTAGTAGATTGTATGCTGAATATATCATGCTTTAAAGAACTACAAATGATCAATCATACACTCAGAGCAAGCTCTAGAGATCACTGTTCTAATGTAGTCATGGCAGAGAAGTAAAGTGAAGATATGATAAAATATATGTATTAAATCATGTACAAATACAATGTTATTGGCAATAATCACTTGCTCAATGTGTGGGAGATGAATGAGCTATGAAGTGAGCTCTTAGGTCACAATGTATCCCTATCAAAATGATATCGTGAAGGCGAGATGACATGTGGGTCTTTTGATCCTTCTTTTATAGTTGCGTTTTGAGCCAACCTTTTGAATTCAACTTCAAATCTTTACCTAAAAGTGACTCCTAAAGTGTGGGATATATTCTCACATTACTCATCTACTAAATGATTTGAGATTTGATGCTTTCTAACTCCACGTGCAAGTAGTGCACTTTTACAAAGGTAAAAATATTTTATTTTACAAGGGATTTAATAAGACTTCACGACCAACATACTAATCAAACAATTATACGGGCTTGGATTCTCTTGCACTAACAATGAAGAGGCATTCAAATTCAAATTTGAAGAATAGGTTTGGTTCTTGAATCCTTGCTTTTGATTGTCCAATATTTTACGCAGATCTCACACCCTGGTCCCAATTATCTAGAGGGATTTTGCACACATTCAAATGATGTCTTAAGCAAGCTATGGAAAGTTATATCACAAATTTAAGGTGATCATAAAAAGAGCAATATGAATAAGAATTTTGTGGGGTTATCATAGTCCTTGTCACACATAATCATTCATATCTCAAGATGTATAAATCCAACGATTATGCAAGTTTGTATACATGCATATTACACTATTAGCTAAAAATCTCCAAGCAATGGAGTGGACAGTGATTACTCACACCCAAATAAATGTCTATGCATAATTGACACAGTTACTCAAAGTATTATAACAATAGATCAAACTTCACAAATGAATAGAAATTAAGTATTAAATATAATGCAAATGGAAGTATGATACAAGAGAGGTGTGAAGGACTCCTCTAGCTTTGAGGTGCTACAATGTACACGTAAGGGCAATGTGATGATCTGCTATAATCTCATGTGGATCATGTGACTCAAATCATGGTGTATATATAGACCTTTTAGATTTGATGATTGTTAGAAATTTATCTTAAAATTGATCCTAACCCTAATGAATTGGTTTGAGTTTTGAATTTGAATCATTGTAGCTTTTGGCTCCTACCAAAATCACCAAAATATCTCTAAATAACTCTCTTATCGTTCACTCAGTTAAACTACACATTTAACCTTTGAAGTTTGTCATATGTTTGAAGTCTTTCATAAAGTTTGATGAAATGAATGTACAATTGAGCTTTCTTAAATGTGAGAACACACATGTTTTCACGAATCTGTATGTGTATGTATCTATGCAAATATATATCTACCTGTATGTTTGCAATGTGTCTAATCGTGTTTGTGTGATCTATGTGTGTGAAATATGAGCTATGTGTGCATGAGTTTATATGTCTAATATTCTAACATGTGTATGTGTGTGGCATGATTGTTCATGTGCAAGGTTCATTTGTGCATGTGAATGAATGTGTCTGTGTATGTGTACTTATGTGTCATATAGGGCTTCTATGTGTATGTGACTTATGTGTGTGGGGTAGGCATTTAAGTTATGGAACTTTGTGAAACCACAAACAATATAGAAGTGCAAATTTAATAAAAAATTGAAATAAAGCAAAAATGTAATTGAAACAACAAAAAGAAAACAAAACATTAGTAAAATAGTATTAAAATAAAAACAATATGCGTGTGCTTTTTTGTGTGTGAGTCATGCGTGAAAAGTTGAGTGTGTGTGTGTGCATGATTTTTTGTTAATAAATTTAATGTGCTGTTATGTGTGGTGTGCATCTGTGATGAGTGTATGTGATTGTTAAACTAATTATGTGTTGTACTTAACTTACGTGTGCTTGCAAGTGTGTTGCTATCTCTGTATATAATTATGCGAGTGATTATGTGATCTTTTTTTTTATGCCCGTTTCACCGATGCGTGCACTAAGCGCGCGCGCGAGAGAGAGAGACATAGAGAGAGAGAAAGAGAAAAAAAGAGACAGAAAGAGACCTAGCACCTTCTTAGAGAGAAATAAGTTCGAGCCAGAGTATGAAAAGTGCATATTTGTAGGATGCTCCATGGAAAGAAAAGATATACATGTTGTTATCACGTAAGTAAAGAATGTATCGTGAGCAGAGACATATTTTTGTATGAGCATGCTTATTGGTATGCATAGAAAGAAATGGCAATGATAAAGATATGAGCAAGAGACTGGAGTATGGATTAAATGAGTTTCCTACACCTAAAGTGTCATGAATAAAACGAGGATTATAGATTATATGCTTTTCCTACAACCAGATTTTCATGGAGTGAAAATAAAAAATCTTATGCAAGGACAAACGAGAAATGGAAAGAAAATATGAAAGAATATTTTTCTCATTCCGATATTGAAGATGAAATAGCCATGCCTAGAATGTCGAAACGTAAAAGGAGAATTATGTTGCTCCACATACAAGAAGATAAACATGTTGAAGATCAAATGAAGAAACTCCTTGGAGAAGATCTTGAAGACTGGTACATCTTGTGAATAGATTGAATCTATAGAATAAGTAGATGAAACTTCATTAGGCAAACGCAATAGAGAAAACAAAGGAGATGAGTGAAGGAACTTCATGGCATCACATAAGAAAAGTTGGTGAAAAAACTGGATGATGAAATGAATGTGTTGAAGAAGAATGATACTTCATAATAAGTGAAATTCGCACCTAAAAACAAAGCTATTGGATAAAAATGGGTGTGCAAAGTGATGTAAAAGGGATGGTTGAAAGGAGAGATATAAATCACATCTTATTGCAAAGGGATATGCATAAATATATGAATTTGATTATGATAAAACATTTACTTTGGCTACAAAGACGATAATGGTGAGACGTGTGATTGTATGGACTCCTGTGAACAATTGGAAAATGTACCTAACTAATATTAAGGATGTATTCTTGATTGGTAAATTGCATGAAGAGATTTATATGCAATAAATATAAGGTGTTTTTGAAAGAAACTTCAATCTTCAACAAAGGAGAGAGCACAAGAGAAAAAAGGGAGATACAAAGGATGCTAGAAGCCTTAACTCCCCAACGTTGGGAGTGTTGCTAGGGAATCTGAGAGCCTTAGTGAAAGAAATTAAGGATCTTTATCAAGTACTGATCCCCTTCATGTGGAAGCCATTTAGTAAAAATATTATTGTTCTCTATAAGAAAGATTCTATGGTGCTCGATTGGGGGGAAGCTCCTTGAGTATCTCATTCTATTGGCCAAAAATTCAATGGGGGCTCAATGCAACTTTCTTGCCATATTCTATAAGATTTATTCATGCATCTCTATTTCCAAATTTTCGAGAGGGCTTCACTTTTAATTGCATTTCAAAGGGCTAAGGAGCACTCAATCACCACCCATAACAATGCTTGTATTCAAAAAACTCGTCTATCCAGCTCATGATGCATGTAGAATCTCTAACAAACAAACAACACTTATTGGGCATGAGAAGATGAGACATGGGAGGTCTTCACCCTTGACTGGCATCTTTTACACCAAGGAGAAGCATCACAAATTCTAGCACCTTTCACATTAGTCAAGTTCCGAGGTGGACTATTTCCTAGAGAAGGGTGAGTGAGTTTCTTGTATTCCAACAATTGGTTGGCATAGTTCTTGAACTTAAAATTATATTTGATTCAATAACTATTAAATCTCCACTTCCTATTGAGATCTTGCAAGAGTTCTTAATTTTTCTTGATGCTCAAGATCGATTCAATTCTATTGCCATTTTCTGACCTAATACCTTCGAGAGGAGGACCTTTCTAGACAATATTTGAATGCCATGAAGTATTCACCTTTATCTTAAAAGGCTCCAACCCATATCACTCAATCCTTTTTTAAATAAATATCCTCGAATCTTATTTAATGTTTTCTTTGTTGACACCAAAAGAGGGTATACTACTCAAAGACTTCAACCCATAATTTTTTTGCTTTTTTGGAATCACTCTGTCTAATACAGCCATCCACTTCCAATCACTACTAATAGTGAAATGTTGCTTAATCTTGCTTAGGCCAAGTAAAGGGAGGGCACAAAACCGAACCCCTTAGGGGACACCAAGACTATGGGAAAAAAGAGAATGAGGAGGTTGAGTCCCTTCCACCTAGGGGAGTTGGATGGCATGCGGCTAGAATGGTTTATGAAAATTAACTCCTTTCAAGCTTCATGGTTGTTAATCCAAGCTTTAACCATACAATTAGAAACAAGCTTCTTAACCATAACTTCAACATCAAGAATGCCCACACCACTTACCTCCTTGATGTCCGAGCAAATATCTCATTTAATTGTACACATCATCCTCTTCTTCTCTACATTCAATTTCATGCACTTCTAGTATTGAATTTTTGAATCTAACTTACTTAGGACCTAGTCACATCTCTTTCTAATTGAGACCTCGAAGCCTAATAGAATCCCAAGAAGATTGAAAAACCTGACCCTTGATGCATTTGCAACAGCCTAGGTCACTGTGAAGTTGGGGAGGTAGCTAAGAAGTTGTCTTGAAAGAAATGTTCATATGGTTAATTTTGAAACAAGAGAATGAATACAAAATTTCAAGGCAAGACCAAAACTTGGAGACATACCCTACGTTGTAATGAGTAAAGTTGATAAAGTCCTTAGCAACCAGGAACCATTCGTTCCTTACCATGAGAGAGCAACATGCCTCTTCTATGCCCCAACCAATAAGCTAAATAAGGTTATCAACGGCAATAAAAACTAAAGGAGGAGTAAGAGAGCAACCCTATCTGATAGACCACTTGAGCTTAATGGGGTTAGAAAGAGAGCCATTGATAGTAGTGTAAGTTGAGAGATGCAACCATTATAATCAAAGTTAGGGCTGAATTCCAAGCCTTGACAAAATTCAAAATGAAATCCTATTCTAACCTTTTGTAAGCTTTATGAAATTAGATCTTGAGAAACAAAAAGTTTTTCTTAGATGCCTAACAACAAGAACGTTATATGCATCCAAAGTATCGAAATTATGTGTGACCATTGAAGAAAGTAATTTATGGATTGAAACATGCACCAAGAGCATGGTGTGAAGTATTGGGTTAAAAGCTATTGGATCTTGAATTCATGTAATCAAACATTGATTATTCGCTCTATTTGGAATCATGAAAGTGAAGTGGTTCTCCTAGTGATTTACGTTGATTATTTTATCATTATTGGCAATGACAAAAAGAGGATTGGTTATTGAAAATTCAATTGGAATTTGAATTTTTGATGTCAAACTTGGGAAGTTTAAAATATATTTTCTAGGAATAGAAGCAATTTCAATGCAAGAAGGGAGTTGAGTAATACAATGAAATTACATGCTGGAAATGCTTGAGGGATCTTTTTATGAGTGCTTGCAAACCTATAGATATGTCAATTGATGTTAGTGCTAAACTTATGGATGATGGGAGATATTGGCATGATGCAAATATGTATAGAATGATGGTCGGAAGTTTGATCTATGTAATAAACAAAAAGACCAGATTTAAGCTTTGCTATAGGCTTGGTGAGTCAGTTTATGCATAAAGTATGTAAAGTTCGCATGGATCCAGTGAGACTTATATTGAGATATGTAATAAAAGCCCCTTGCAATTTCGGCTTGATTAATAAGAAAGAAGTTCAGTGATGTATATATGCATACACAAATGCAAACTGGGTGGGAAATGAGATGGATAGGATCTCTACAAGTGGATTTGCATTTTGACTTGGAAGTGCAACCATTTTATGGACTAGCAAGAAACAAACAACTATCCAATTCTCAAATATACAAGATAAATATAGAAGCATTAATCAAGCGATTTGTGAAGCAACATGTTATGTACGTTCTTGAAGACATGGGAGTATACATTGACAAAAATATGATCATCTACTGTGATAATGTGAGTATCATTATGCTACTAAAGAATCCATTCTATCATGTGAAATAGAAGCACATAGAAGTTCACTATCACATTGTTGATGGGAAGTTTATTGAAGGTGAAATGGAGCTCATTCACATCAATTCTAGAGAAAAACTTGTGGATATCTTCACAAAAGCAATTTTGAAAGAGAAATTCATCCACTTCAAAGATGCTTTAGTCATTAGAAAGCTTTACTTTGTATCTAGACCTCATTTTTGTTCACCTTATTTTGTATGGACATATATATCTATTTCATTTTGTATCCACACTCATTCTTAGCATGAAAACGGGATTCGATGATATGGAACTTAATGTCGTGTATGTAATGAAGAACAAAATTGAGTAGCATGAGGACTATGACTCAATGCCGAGAGCTTATCCACATATCTCTCTCTCTCTCTCTCTCTCTCTCTCTCTCTCTCTCTCTCTCTCTCTCTCTCTCTTACACACACACATAGAGTATTCCTCTTTGTATGTACCATGGTAGCTGCATGGTACAAGTTGCATGTGCGAGTATCAGCTATGGCTTGTGTTTAGTAATGGGTTCTCTGAATAGTGTCTATGGAACCTTTCTTGCTCAATAATTTTTTAGCCATAGCTTTCATAAAAATTGAGTGGAATCACGGATCCTATGAATACATGGATTCTAGAATGAAGGTGTCTCTCCTAAATGGAGTACACAGTAGGAGGGGTTGAATTGCAGCACAATATTTCTCCTTAGAACCGTTCTTCTGTCTTTATTGGCGCATATATGAGCATATGCAAGTAATCATGTTTTCAGAAGGCCTATGGTGTGTGCATCTATCTTTTTGTGTGTTCTTCTGTGCCCTGTATGTGTTGGGAGCTCCTTTATCATCTACGTAGTTCTATAATGTATTCTTCATCTCTACGTATTTCATGTATTCTTCATCTCTACGTTCTATCATGCTGGACACACTCTTTTCGTTCCCTCACGTTTGGTGGTGTGAGAAGAATCCCACCACTGTACAAGGAGCCAAACATGAACATTAAAATGAATGCGTCTTTAGCTAAAAGGTCACACGTCCATGGAGCCCAAAGGTATAACTCTGCCTTTGGACCATATTGGCATGCGTTTGGTGCTCTTACCACTACTAAACGCTGGACTTTTTGTTTTCTTATTAAGAGGACTCTTTGCCTTCATGTGGCCAAGCTCATAGACGAGCGAGAATAGCCCCCATCAAATCATCCTTCAATGTGCGCCTCAAGGTTACAATTATAAGTTCTTGTAACGTCATCATCTTTTAATACTCTCTTAAGTAGGAGGCATGATCATTTGAGTTAGGAGAGAGCATTCATTGCACCTTCCTTTACTAAACGCAGGAACTAACCAGTCTCTCTTTCTCTTACATACATGCAGACTCGTGCGTGTATGTGTGTGTGTACAGAGAGAGAGGGAGACCCCTGTGTATGTGTGTGTGTGTGTGAGAGAGAGAGAGATCCGTCTGTGTGAGAGTCTACAGAGAGAGAGAGATCATTTGAGGTATTAGTGCCAAAAAAATTTTATCAGCATTGGAAAATCGAGGCAACACAGGAGGTGTATTCACGTTGCCCTATGTGACTGTAAAAGCTAATCATGCTCTCATAGAGTACTCTCAAAAGTTATTTGTTCTTTGGAAGATATTAATGATAAATTTTAGACCACACAGATTGAGATTTTCAATGATCCTACTTTTTGTGAGATCAAACGACGATTGAATACTCTAACTGGGAATGTATAGAAACACATTGGACTACTTCACAAGATATTCAGAAAATATGCAAAGAGAGAAATGAAAAAACACGAAAAAGAATATTAAGCAGTTTTAATAATATTAAAATCATAAACAATGGATTAATGTAGAAGAAAACTAAAAGATCATAGATGGATTCTACCTATCACTTCATCATACTTAATTCGATAATGTAAAAACAAAAAACCCTCCAACAATTTATGTAGTTATGCACTAATGAAAAATGCACAAAATGTTTGTTATGACTTTACTAACTTTGATTGAGATAATTGGTGTTACGTTTCTATAGAGAAGTATGCATAAAATATGAAATCTGATCTGATACATGTAAATTCATTCGAAATTACAAACTTCTCTGCGAGAACGTTCAACATTCGCCATCACGATGTGGCCTTCAATCAGTCTTGCTAGTTCGTACCCATATTCTTCAAATGGACATTTTTTCATGATAGCACCCCTTATAAAACGGTAGCGCATTTCTATGTGCTTTTTTGAAGAGAAGTACAAAAGAACTTATGTTATCATACATGTTCGAAAAGTCTTCTAACTAAAAATCAAAATCCATAAACAAAATTAAAACCAAACGGGCTCTAAATCAACATAAATTGTGCATTCTGAGGTCTAGTTGAAGATAGGGTCATAATTAGTTGCCTCTTTGAACTCCATGAGACTACCTTTGTGTTGAAAATCAAGATCCGACCTCGTGGCCATATGAACCATCTATATAATCACACTTGGAGCATTATGAAGTAAGGAGCCATACACGAGTATTCCTGCATTCAAATCTGATTTTGAATCCCTCTTATTTATCTCAACCAATTACCTATCGCACTTAGGTGTCATGAACCCTATTTTCTAACCAAAGAGCATCCTATCATTTATGTATTCTTTTCCGAGTCATATAAACACGTCATGAACTTCCGATTAGTGAGATCGTACATATGTTATTACATTTGTATTAATAAGCTAGTAGAACCCTTGCTAAGTGTCCCCCCTACCTGCTTGAATTTTTTCTTCACACTTTGGGCAGCCATAGCTCACTATATAACTTGTCTAACAATGAACTAGTTAGATTTGAGTGTTGAAGAGAGTTCCCTATTCATATTGTCACCATTGCTTGTAATATTTAGCTTCTTAGAAATCCAATATAGTCTTATAAATTTGGTGTGAAGCTCAAGTCCAAACTCTACATGTTTTGGAAGAATTCAAGTCTGGAGTGAACAATGCTATATATGAGCATGTCTACTCGAGTTAGTGAATAGCAAAGTAGAAACAAGGATTTTAAGTGAGGAAAATTCTGTAAGGAAGGTCTTGTAGTCTAGTTTAAATTAACAAAATCTCTCAACTTAATTCCATAGGAACTGAGACAACCATTTATTTGAGTGAGCAAAGGTATCAGTGAACATACTTCTAAGGCCTTTCATGCTTCAGGCTACAAAGAGAAGGTAAAAAATATCCCATCAATGGTATCAAATCAATTTTTACACACAAAGACTCTCAAAGGGGACTAGAAGGACTGATTGAAGGCCTTGGAAGAATAGGAGTTACTAATTAGAGTTCAAGAGAATACGTACAACTCAAGGGAAATCTGCTAGTAAGGAAACAAGGCATCTACCCCATCTTGTTTTGGTACTTTTTAAGTATAGACATAAAGCTCTTAATGCCAATCACTCATCTTCCATCAAGAAGCCTTAGAACAATACATTAGAGTACAACATGTTTGTTGATATATTTAGGTAGTGATGTGTGTGAACACACTAGGACCGCCGTGGCACTTTTTTCCCTCCTTAGGAGGTTTTTTTCCCTCGGCTTACATATACGCCTATTGCCCTAATGGGCTACTTATCTTTGTACATTCTCTAGTAATACATTTTCAGTCTTGTGTGTTGCGCTCCAAGCTTCTTCTTCTTCCTTGTGCCATGCTTCCGCAGACATCTATCTCCAACAATTGGTATCAGAGCAGGTCGTCGCTTCATCTAGGGCGTCGTCGACACTCCTCCGTTTGCAATATCAGAATCATATGAATTTTGGTGAGCATACTCAAGGTGTTTTCGAGATCAAAACAGCTTCACTATGTGGTGCCGAAATCGCGATCTGAGCTCGTTTCGGCCTCCGAACGCACTATCACAGTGCTTATGCAGGCTATTTTGTCTTTTTATGCCAAAGCTATATACGAGTTTCTGTTCACCAGTATAAGCATCTCAAAGTCTCCTACAGTTTAGCAGAACGCGTCTTGGCAGTTCCATTCAACTTTTTGAGATATAATCAATTTTCTGCATCAAGGTATTTTAGTCACCGGCCATGGCTGAAAGCAGTGATGTATTCCGTATGTTGGCTGTTGAGGATAAGTTGGATGGTACCAACTACCCATTATGGGCTTATATGATGCGACATATATTGCTTGCAAAAGGATTGTGGAACATTGTGCAAGGTGTTGAAAGACGTCATGTTACACCTGTAACAACAGGTACTACGAATACAGGTGCTGGAGCTGATGAAGATGGTGTCGAAGATGATATTGTGCAGATTCTTGTTCATGTTGCTGTTTTTGCTGCACCTACTACATAGCATATTTGTTGGGATGGCAGAGATGCCCAGGCACATGCATTGATAGCTTTGTCTGTCAAATGTGCCATTACTCCTCATATTCGCTCTTGCAAAATAGCTAGGGATGCTTGGGATACACTTATCACATTGTACCAAGCTAGGAATGAGGCTCGTGTTGCTTACCTCTGAAAACAGTTGGAGAGTGAGCACATGAATGAAGGTGATTCTATGGACAGTTTCCTAACGAAGATCAAAGATTTGAAGGAATAGTTGATTTCTACTGATGAGGTTATACTAGATAGCTCACTTGTGCAGACCGTTCTGAATGGTCTTCCTGATTGATATCAGAGTTTTGCTTCTACTCTTCGGTTGATGATGAAAGGCAATCCGAATGCCTTATCATTTGAGGAGTTAGTCTCTGTTTTGTTGCAGGAAGATCAGTCCAGGCAGAATAGGTCCATTATGCGTGTTGCAGATCAAGCTTTCTTGGCTAGTCAGAAGGGCAAAGGAAAATGGAGTGCTTATACTAGTAAGCAGAAATCTGCAAATGCTGCACATTCGAAGAGCCAGGATAAAGATGAGAAGAAATCAGAAAAGCAGAAATTGTTTTGCAAGTACTGTAAAGGGAATGATCATATCATAAAAAACTGTCCAAAACTGGCTACAAAAGAGGCAAAGAAAAAGGAGGCTGGAATGGTTGTTGCAGAAGCCTCTACACCAAAAACAGAGTCTCCTAATCTTGTGCAGGAAGAAGAATGGGCGTTTACTACTGTTTGTAGTTTTGACTCATCTTCTCATAAGCAGTGCATGTTTGTAGTGGACTCAGATGTTTGGTACTTTGACAGTGGGGCTACCAAACATATTACCTCGCAGCGCAGTTTCTTCTCTTCACTCGAGCCTGCCCCTATAGGGAATACTGTCACATGCGCCAACAACTCCTCTTATCCTATTATGGGAGATCATTTTGACTACTGCTGATGGTAGTTCTTTCACCTTGTCAGATACTTTATTTGAGTCAGGGATCAAGAAGAATCTCTTATCAGTTTCTGCATTAGCCAAGAATGGCTTGGTTATGAAATTTGTTGATGACAGATGTACAGTTCATGATCTGTCAAATGGCGATGTTATTATTGCTTCTCGCATTTTATGTCGTGGGTTGTATCAGCTTATAGACTATGAAAGATCTCTGAATGATTCGGCATGTGCAGTTCATGATTCTTAGGCTATGTCAGATGCAAAGCTTTGGCATGCACGCTTTGGAACGCATCACTCCCAGGGGGGATTTGTTGATATATTTAGGTAGTGATGTGTGTGAACACACTAGGACCGTCGGGCACTTTTTTCCCTCTTTAGGTGGTTTTTTTCCCTCGGCTTGTATATACGCCTATTGCCCTAATGGGCTACTTATCTTTGTACATTCTCTAGTAATACATTTTCAGTCTTGTGTGTTGTGCTCCAAGCTTCTTCTTCTTCCTTGTGTTGTTCGCGTGCTTCCGCAGACATCTATCTCCAATGTTCGAATATAGCACCTAGATCAAAAAGCTAGATAGTAACAGTTATCATCCATGGAGGGTTAGAATGTCTAGGTTTCTCATGGGCAAGGTTTTATGGGGTTTTATTAGTGGAAAGATCTCAATCCTAGATTGGGGGATACTCCAATCAAACATGTATCTTTAGAGAATGCAATGAGAGAGATAAAAAGGTTATTTTCATGCTATCTTAGAATATTAGCGATGCAATGATATGGGATATTCAAGACCTAGACACTTCAATGAAAGTGTAAAGTGTCCAAGTACAACACTAGTGTTAAGCTGATTACCAATCAGTTTGTCTCTAGTGTTTTGTGTTCGCCCTTTCACATTTAGAGAGAAAACTTTAGTGTTGTTCATCATAAAACTAACACAAATAAAGAAGTTCAATAGACACCCAAAGAGGGAATAGACAAAATACCTCACTTCCTACTAACTTTTTTGAGGCTTAAGCACATTCCATGAGGTCCTTACCATTTCCTCCTTTCAGGTTTATTAGGGGGTTGATGAGGAGTAGTAGTTTCCTCATAGTCGATCATGGGGAGATCTTCCTATTCCACCTCTTCATTGGCCTTTGCATCCACGTTTTTTTTACCCAAGGAATCAAGTTGATGGGAGAATGTTTTTTTAGAAGAATTCATCACCTTGTTACGATCACTCGACTTATTCCTTTTACCTAAAAGATTCCACTCATCCTTCTGCTCCAAAATAAGGTTTGGATTCAAGGATTCTTTACCATTTTTATCCTCATAGCTGATGGAAGATTTCTCCACCAAATGCACAACAAGAATCTTGGACCTCGCCCAAGATCTAGTTGCGCTCAAACTAGTACTTATGAAAAGTGGTATAGCTTGCAATTCCCAAATTCAATGAACAACGCTTTTAGCCACATAATCTGGACACTACACGTTGTCCAATGATCCATCATTCACTGAACAAATAGCTATAGCTCACATTACAAAAATCATTTCCAAAAATACTTTTGGTTATAGGATTATTGCTCTATGAGCTTTCCAACAAGTATAGATACTTTAAAAATGGAGCTTCGTACAAAGAGAAAAATGAAAACATATTAGGTTGTTATAGCAATTTAGCCTCCTAATTTGGACATGATAGGATAGATATACAAACGAATATGAAATTTTATGATAGAAATGGATTCAATAGCACATGAAAGTAGCCTCCTAGCTTCCTACCATCCATAGACACTTAGAAGGAACTTTTAGGGTGCTTAAATATCCATGAGATACTTCAATCACTCTTCATATGTCCTCCATGTCTCTTCACATGCCCTTCTTACCTCTTCAAATACCTAATGACTTTGTCTCCTCATTGGAGTATCTTTTGGTGCTTCAATACCTCCTTTTGCATAGCTTTAACCATCTACTTTAACTTTCCTAGGGTGGAAGAGCTTAAATGAAGTTATTTCGTGAAAAACATACTCTTGAGCTTGCCCTAAACACACATAACTTTTAACAATCCCCCTCAAGCTCAAGCTTCTTTTCTTTCAAATGTGGGTGTTGGTTCCTTCATACTTGGCTTTGAGATTTTCCATCCTCTTTGCATCCAAAAACTTTGTAAGAAGGTCTTCAATTTTCTTCTTGGTGTTGACATGTTGAATATCCTCATCCTTATCCACAATCTTTTCTCTTATGAAGTGATAATGCACTCCTATATGCTTGCTCGTAGCATGGAACATTGGATTCGTTGAACAGTAGATATGTGAGATATTATCACCAAGCAATGGAGCAATGCCAATCAGAATATCGAGATCATTTAAAAGCTTTTTTAACCACATCAAATCACATGTTAGTTGTGCAAGAGGCTTATATTCTACCTTTGTGCAAGATAATGCAATTGTAGGTTGTTTCTTTGACATCCATGATACATAACTCTTCCCAAGCATCACTATGTATCCTAGGTACCCTTCTATCATCCTTGGATCTATCCCAATGAGCATGTGCATAAACATTTAGTTTCAAAGCACAAACATATGCATATTCAGGGCCTTCATTGATTGTACCTTTGATGTACCTTAGAATCCTTCTACCTCCATTCAAGTGATCAACTGTGGGTGCATATATGAATTTTGAGAGCACTCCATCACTATGGGATAGATCATATCTAGTAATGGTTTCATCATTTAAAGACCCAATCAAAATTTTATACACATGCTCATCCTTGAGCTTACTACATTGGTCTATTCTCATTTTGACATTTCAATCCATTGGTTGTGTCAATGGCTTACAACCACTCATACCAAACTTGTATACAAAGTCAAATAAGTATCTTCTTTGCATAGGATGCAAACCATGCTTGGCATATAGCGATGCTGCAGAAAAAGAAGAGGTTTTACGCAGTTGAAGTCAACGTTCTCTACGGGAAAGGAATTGTCACGGGTCCAACAACTTTTCATCTCATTGCATAAGAAGTATGTTGGAACACCAAGATTTGAAATTTTAAATTCATTTCCCCATTTAGCCTTTATATTCTTGATACTTGCACCATCATCATCATCTATTAGCATTAGATCATCAACATATATGCATATGTACCTAGACTTCTCATAAAGCAGTTTTACATAAAGTGAAGAATCAACATCACTTGTTGCATATACACATCTAATAAGGTACTCAATAAGCCTTTGATTCAATGCCCTTCGTGCTTCCTTGAGTCCATACAAATCTTTCTTGAGGTTGCATAAAAAATTAGGATTTCTAGGGTCCTCATATCCCATGTGTCATTGCATGTAAACACTCTCTTCAAGATCACCATTTAGAAAAGCATTCATAATGTCTAATTGGAACAATTTTCACCTTCTAGAAGCTACATTTGCAATCAATGTCCTAACTCTAATTATTTTTGCAATATAGTTAAATGTCTCTTAATAATATATCCCATGTGTTTGGGTAAAACCCTTAGCAAGAAGTCTAGGTTTATACCTGGCTATGGATCCATTAGAGTTCCTTTTTATCTTCTAGGCCCCCCTATTTGTGACCAACTTTCATGTCATCTTGCATAGGTACAAGCTCCCATGTTTAAGTTTTATGAGGAGCATGCATCTCTTCTCTCATAGCATTTATCTAAACATTTTCTTGGCAAGCTTCTTGATATGTGCACAATTCCTTGTCGTTCATAGCCTAAGATATAAAAAATAATGCCTAGAAAGGAATTATCATACGCTAGAATTTGAATAGGGTTTTGGACCATCTTTGACCTCCTTTCATTACTTGTGGTAGAATACTTCTTCAAGTCCCTCTTTCTTTCCCATTAGGAGTCAGTACCTCTTCAAAATCATTTAAATCCTTACTAGAATGAAATTACCTTACCACATTATCCTCATTATACTGGTTGTGGCTGCATGATAATCTTGGTTCACCTTCCGTCTCTTTTCCTTTCAGTGATGAAGGACTCTTTGATGGACTCGAACTAGAGGGGCCACTCAAAATTCTACTAACTTGAGTTTGTTCTTCATAGCCTTTTTTTGCTTCCTCAATATTGTCAACCTAGAATGCATTAGCTGCTGCACAATATGCCTTAAGTTCATCAAATACCGCATCCCTTGAGACTCTAACCTACATTCTGATGGGATTATTACATCTATACCACTTTTGTTGTCTAGACTAGCCTCTTAAGATGTACTTCTCTACCCTAGCATCTATCATACATTCCCTCACCTCTTGAGGTACATGGATATAACATACACATCCAAAAATCCTTAGATATGAAACGTTGGGCCTCCATGGTAATACAATTTATTTGAAGTAGCATCATGAACTCCTCACGTGATCATCCTATTCATCAACTAAGAAATATTTGCTGCATCAATCCGATATGTAAATAGAAGATTCATTTCATTTAACATGCATCTACCTACCTCTAGAGTGTCCATTTTGTCTTTCAAAAATAACATTCTATTGAGGAGTATGTGTGCATATATGTTTCCCTTTTATCCCTTCATCTTGAAGGAATGTGGTAAATTCATTCGAGAAGTAATCTCCTCCACCATTTGATCTTAATTTCTTTTTTCATGTGCCTTGTTTCGTTCTCATCTTGTGCCTTGAACCTTTTGAATGTATCAAATACATTACTCTTGTGCTTGATGATATACAATGAAATCGTTCTAGAGTAATCATCAATAAAGTTTACAAAGTACATGTTACCTACATGTGGTAGCTCTCTTGATGATTCTGATACATCTGTGTGAACCAAATCCAAAACCCTACGAGCCACATAGCTTGATGGCTTGAAAGGCCTCCTCATCTTTTTCCCAAATTGACATGCTTCACATACCTCATGCAAGTCTCCAAAATGTTTAATAGCATGCTTGGTATTTTCACCTATCTCAACACACCCTTTGTCATTCAGAACCTTCAAATTAGTGAACATATTTGTCAGACATGACATGTGGTTGCTACAACCACTATCTATGTACCACTTTTGATCTTTGTCCTACAAATGATCCATATAGGCATGGCTCATGGCTATCACTTCGTCATTACCTTCATTAGAAGCATAGTTACCTTGATTCTGGTTTAAAGTGCATTAAGTTTCCCAATGGCCTTGCTTTCCACATCAATAGCACTCACCTCCCTTCCCTTGATTCTTGTTACCACATCTACGTCTACCTCTTTAGTTCTTTCCTTTGCCTTTCCCATTGGATTTTCTAGGTTCATTTTCATTTGTGTCTTTCGGCTGATTTGTGCTTTCTTTGGTTCTTCACTTGCCTCTATCATACACTCTATTTCTTGCATAAAGCATAGATTGAGAAACTTTATCTTTTCTTCTACCTTGAAGCATGTCCTCATTGATCATGAGTGTGGTAAGCTGATTAAAGTTAGGCATGTTCTCTCTAGCATACAATCAAAAAGTGAATAGCCTATATTTTTCATCTTCCTTGAAACCATCCGAATAATAGGCCACCTTGTCTTCATCATCCATTTGGGTAACTATTGTTGCAATGGAATGCCTAATGTTTTTGGCCTTCATAATGTACTCATAGAATGATCGATTAAGCTCATTCTTGACTTGCACCTTCCTAGCTTTGTTGTTAGTTGTGAAAATCCTCTCCAAGTAATCTTGCATTTCCTTAGCTATCTCCGTTCACTGAATATGTCCAATCATGGTATTAGTAATGAATTCTGAGATTATGAACATTTCCTTTCTACTTTTTGTCTCCCAATCTCTCATGTTCTTCAACTTAGTTGTTGTAGATGCCATCCGATCAAATGGTATTGCCTTGATATCTTATCCATCAATGATGCCAGCTAGATCCTTGCTTAATGTGAAACTAAGCATTCTAAAGCTCAAAATATGGTAGTTATCCTTCTCAATCTCCCCAATAGCATTGAATTATCGGCCATCATAGAATTAGGTGTGTGTTATCTCTCTAGACTATGTAGATAGCTTTGCTTCTTTGATGGTGAGCACTCCTCTAGATGCTCCCCTTGATGTAGACGTCATTTCCTTTGCCTTGTTGTCTTGCTTAACTTCACGTCTTCAAGTGAATCTTCTTGAATTCTACTTGATGTCTTCAAGCTGATCTGATACCTCCAATTGCACAACAAGAAACTTGGACCCTTGCCAAGACCTAGCTATTCCCAAACCAATACTCACTAGAACAAGTATAGCTCTCAATTCCCAAATTTTAAAAATAAACCCTTTTATCCACCTAATATAGAGACTATAAGATTTCTAATGCACTATCAAACACCAGATTTTGACACTTGTAGACTAGTCAACTTAGTCACACAAGACATACTAGTTTTCCTAATAGCATTCAAGACAGACTAGTAGAGAAAGAAACAATTATATCACAAAGTACAAGATGAGTTTGCCAAAATTTCTGTTTTAGAATATTTGATTTATAAGCGTTCCGAGAAGTATAAGAAGTCTAAGAACGGATCTTCTTACAGAGAGAAAAATGAAGTCCTAATACACTATTATAGAAATTCAGCACCCTTTGGGAAGGGTAGGAGAGATATATAAGAGAATATGAACTCCTATGATAGACAATGGCTCAATAGCACATGTACAAGTAGCATCCCAACTTCTTACCATACATACATGCTTGTAATGAGCTTGGATGGAGCTCAAATAACCATGCAAGCCTTCCATGACTCTTCATATGTCCTCCATCTCTCTTCACATGACCTCATTGTCTCTTCAACTACCTTATGACATTGTCTCTTCACTGCGGAGTGTCTTTTGGTGGTTCCATGTCACCTTTTGGATACGATTTCACCTTCAAACATGTGCTTTGACTTCCTAAGATTCATGAGCCTTCAAATCAAATTTTGTAATGAAAAACATATGCTTGAGGTTGCCCTAAAAACACATAACTTTTAAAAATAACTGCAATTTTGCATATGTTACGGATAATGGTTTTATTTATCTTGATTCATATGCATATTATCTTTAGAGATCTTTTATCTCTCAAAGGGGTTGAATACTTCTTGTACAAGGACATCAAAGGAGTTGAATATTTTAGCACCTTTTCTTGCCATTTCACGAAGCATACTTTGTGTTGTTGTTGGATGTCTCGTCCCCAAAATTTTCCTAGGCATGGGCATTACCTCGTTGAGTACCTGTAGAAACTTTTGTGAATTTGATAATGGAAAATCCTTAATACAATGGCCTTGCTTGTAACAATTGAAGCATGCATTAGAAATTTTCCTATACAACTATTTTTGTCTTATGAAATTTACCATCAAGGTCCTCATGTCTTAAATCTTTGAAAATATCAATGTCAGTCATGCTTTGGGGATACCGGTATCCAACTCCCATTGACTCTAGCTTTTAGACCTAGCACCTTGCAACTCATATTTCCCAAGATTTCTACCCATGGGTAATACTCTACAGGGAGAACTAGGAATTCCACCCATATAGGCACCTTTGTGGTCTTAGGCCATCTAGGTTTAAACCATAGATGCCATTTAAAGACAATAATTGGTATATCGTTTATAAGACATTAACCTTCAAATATAACATGAAACGCACTATAGGCATCTTGAAAAAAAAGATATATAAAGTAACTATTTGGGTAGGTACTAGATGTGCTTTACATAGAGACCTCTGCTTTCCCAATTTACTCTAATCAAATGTCTCATTGCATGATGAGTAGGCCTTTGGCCATTACACAACCCTATCTATAACTACCTTTTCACACAGTTGGAATAGCCAATTATCAAACATGTTTTTTGTTGATAACAATGGCATCATCATAACCATTCTTAATCATTGACTCTAAATCCATTTTTTGTGGTTTTTCACCTACCTTTGGTTTACCCTTAAGATAAAATAGTTTGCATGAAGGTATGAGGTTACCTCGACCTTAATGGACTTCAAAGACAGAGTGGTACCCCCCACAATGCGTTCACACATAGACAACATATGTTCTTAGAGGCCTAGTAACATCGTGCTCACTTGTTTGCCCATTGTAGTTGCCACGCACAATCATCTATGAGCTGTCTTTTGGAGCCATAGTCTTGATTTCGTTCCTAATGGCATCATGGAGTGTGATGTCCTCTCCTAGGAATTGCAGTAGGAATACATAGTAGGAGGGGCTGAATTGCAAGAGACTACTTTTCCTTATCTCAGAACACGGATTGCCATGGCTGCTCTTAAACTTGATGGTCGATTCCCTTGTTATGCATCTGATAATGGCTGGATTCTACTTTTCAATTGTATTCACATATATTGTGGGCCTTGGCAAGACGTTGGTCGTCTTTCTTATGCATCGAAGAAGAGAATTGTTCTTCTATCCTCATTGGATCATATTTGTTAAGAACAATTCATGTGTGCATCTATCTGTATATGTGTGGCTTCCTGAATCATGAATGTGTGCCAACTTGTTTTCCCATTGAATTCTCATCATGGATTCTAATCTACCTATCTAGTCAGAAAACAGGGTCCACTGTTTTGGGCTTTGTACAACGAGGCAATCATGGACATTGAAATAAATGCATCTTTCGCTGAAAGATCACGCTTCCATGGAGCCCAAAGCTATAACTATATCCTTGGACTCATATTCCCAAGCGTTTGGTGTTTTGACCACGAAATGCTGGAGTTTGTGCTTTTATTGTCAGAAGAATTATTTGACGTCGTGTGGTGAAACTCATAAAAGAACGAGAGAAGCCTCATCAATGCATTCTTTAACGTGAGCCTAAAGGCTACCATTATAACTTCCAATGACGCCATCATCATTTAATGATCTTTTAAATGTGACGCATGTTCACGTGACTTAAGCGAGGGTCTTTATTGAAGCTTCATTTATCACAAGGGAGGAGTCAATAAGTCCCTTTTTTTTTTTTTAAGCAAGAAAATTATATTAATAGAAGAAGTTACATTCTGTGGTTAGGGCAGGAGCCACAAAAGCAGATACAAAAGATTACAAAGTCAACATCATAGAGATCCTTTTACAAGAATATTGAGAGGAGATTAAGTCTCTCCATGTAGATAATCTTCTCTCAGTCATTATCCCAAAAATATCAGAGTTATGATTGGGAGTAGAGGTGATTTTTTGGATACAAGCAACAGAGGCTCTTTTAAGCTTAACAAGAAGGGAAATGAGAAAACTCCTTTTTCCTTTACTCAGGGTGGCATCATTCCTACTCAGCCATATGGTCTAGAGAATATGCCCTCTCCATATGTTCCAAAGTAAAATATCCATATTCCTGCAAGACCCAAGAAGAACATCCACTTTGTTTAACTAGGGAAAACCATTGGACTACAGATAATTCTCCACTGGTTGCCAAAACTTGTTGGCATGAGAACAATCAAAGAATAATTGGGAAACATCCTGCACTAAGCCAAAAAATGTACACAATCCTCCATTAATAAAACCTTTCCTGACTTTGGGACCAATCCACAGACCATGATGGATCATCATCCACTAAAGAAAAGAGTGTTTGTTGCAGTCTGGGAATGCCCACAAAGCTTTAAATCTATAGGACCACTGATGTATAGCCCAGTTGACTAGTCATCTAGAGTTGATCTTTGCCAGAATTTGTTGCACAGAAGCCTTGTCTTTTTTAAATATTTTGTAAATGAAGTTAGCAACATCTTGCATTAACATCTTCTTCCTTTGACACCTCTCCCATTTTGATTCCAGCAAGACTTTATTGTTAGCCAATACATGCATGCAAGACCTAGAAATATCAGTGTTTAGATTCAGCTGAAGATGAATCCTCACCACACAATTAATCATAAAATCACTCTAGAAAGTATAACCAGCTTTATGACACTTATGCTCTTTAATACCACTTCTACAATTGTTCCAAAAAGCTAAGCACCCCAGCCAAGGAGATTCTAGTATGAAAAATTCATAAGCACAAGTCATATCCAGGGGGGAAAGAAAGATTTTTTAGCCTTGAACGAGGCTTTCCACATTCTACACACCAAGGGACTTCCAACAAGAGTGATGGGTTGAGGAGACACAATAATATCACAAAGCTTGATGTTAGTCCAAGCCCTGTAATCAGTCAAAAAGAAGTTAGAAGAAAATCCCAAATAACATTACTATCAAGACATCTTAACACCCATTTAGCAGCCATTTTTTTTTAGGACGGAGGATACCCAAACCTCCCTGAACCTTAGGTAAGCAGCATATGTTCCAAGCAACTTTAGGGACTTTCTTTTGTTGGAACTTACCCCCCCACAAGAAGCTTCTAGCCAAAGAAATAACCTCAATCTGTTTATTAGGAGGAGGCCAACAAGCAAGGAAATACACAAGTTTTGGGATAATGTAATGGTTAAGAACAAAAGTTTTGTGGGAGAGGGAGCTTTTAGGATCATACCAGTAGAGTAGGTGACCTTTAAATATCTCAACCACCCAATCCCACCTTTGAGCAAAGGAAACTTGACATCCCATAGGAATCCCCAATAACCTGAAAATCTCACCATTCTTTAAGACATTGCATCCAAGTATAGCCACACAATCAAGAAGAACATTATAAGAAGCTTTAAATAGAGTCTTGTTGTGATTAACTTTAGACCCACTAGCAAGGCAGAAAGTCTTTAGACATTCTAGAAAATTATTTACAGAAAGATCATCAGCATTCAGAACAACATTATTGTCATCAGCAAACATTTGCAACCCAAGAGGGGAAGGGGAATTAGAAATGTTAATACCTTTTATCATACCACAGTTCATAGCATCCTTCACAAGCCACCCTAGTTCATCACTAGCTATGGCAAATAAAAGAGGGGCTAAGGGGCAACCCTGTCTTATGGACCTTGTAAGTCTAAAGGGATCTAAAATATGCCCATTAATGGCCACTCTAGAGCAAGCATTTCCAAAGAGAGTACTAACACACTTAATAAGTCTTTGACCAGCACCCATATCCTAAAGAGATTGAAGAATAAAGTCCCACTTAATCCTATCATAAGCCTTATCAAAATCAATTTTGAAGAAATAATAATTTTGGCCATTGTCCTAAGCATAGTCCATACCTTCCAAAAGAGAAATAATAGCATAAAGAATGTATCTACCTTTTATAAATCCCTTTTGTTCAAGGAGAATGAAGAATTTGATCAAGGGACTAAGTCTTCTAGCAATGGTGGAAGAAAAAATTTTATAGATGGAGTTAAGGCAAGTGATGGGTCTCCAATTATTAAAGTCATCTTTATTGCCTCTTTTATGAATGAGTCTAATAACTCTAGTGTTAATGTGGCAAGGGAGATTCCCTTTACTAGCAGCCTCTTCCCAAGCCAAAAGAATATATGGAGTGAGAAAATCCTTTAACATCATAAGAAACGCATTTGGAAGACCACCAAAACCAGGAGACTTACAGGGTTTCAATTTATTGATGGTTTATTTGATCTCACCGGTAGTGAGGAGCAGGTCCGGGATGGGAACCAGGCTTTCAAGTATCATTTTTTTCCTTTTCAAAGCAATACTAGCCTTGTCCCTTTGGAAATCCTCCTCCCGCTTGGGAGAACCAGAGAAAACATCCATAAAGAAGCTTTTAGGCTCCTGTAGAGTCTCCTCAATGTTGATAGTATGCCCGCCTTCCTTCGTTTGTAACATTGGGATAAAATCCCTAACTTTGCTTTTTTTCAAAAGAGAGAACATATGCTTATTGTTTCTATCAATTCTCCCACTCCAAAACTCTTTTGATGAGGCAAGAGAGTAACTAGATTCAAGATATCTTTCCTTGCTATGTCTCAAGTTTATGTTTTGATACTCTTGAGAAGTAACATCTAGAATTTTCAGCTTATCCATGAGAGACTCTCTTCTTTTGGCTCTATTCTCTTTAGCTTGTTTCTTACATTGAGTAACGAACAAGAGTTGAACATTTTTCACCGAATTTTCCGAAGCCTTACAAGCAGACCTACTATTTCTAAAGTGATGGGAGAAAATTCTTTTGGTGTGAGACATAATGCAAGGGAGCTTAAGGAGGCTAGCATCTATATGGGGCCACCTAGACCTAAAGGAAGGACTACCCATCTTAAAGGAAACACATAAAGGCTTATGATGAGAAACCAAAAGGATACTATCATTTTGAACACTTATGTCCCAACACTTTTGAATAATTGTATTATTGGCATAGCATCTGTCTAGCCTAGCAGCCAAAAAAGCATTACCAACTTGCTTATTGGACCAAGTGAAACCAGAATTATGAGATAAATCAATGAAATCATGAAAGTTACACAAATCAATCCAAGCATGCTTTTCGGAACCTCTAATGATGTTAGCCTTACATTCCCATCTATCTTTTAAGAAAGTAACCATGTTAAAGTCTCCCATCATTATCACAGGCCCTTGAATTTGCATGAGCTCTTCCCAACAATTTTTTCTATACATGTTGTTATTAGAAGCATAAACAGAGACGATGGATAGGTCATATAGATTACCTAGATTCATGGAACACCATTGATTGGAATTACCAACACAATTGCCAACAATTGAATGAACCAGAGACAAAGACAACCAATCACAACACCTCCTTTACCATCCTGATGATTGTTGTAATACCATTTGTATCTGGAAGACAACAAATTAAGATTAAACTTGGGGGAGACTCCACCAATTTTAACTTCTCGTAAACAAAGAACATATGGAATCTTAGGCAGAGACTGCAACCACATGCTAATCATTTTAGGTTTGACTAGGTCAGTAAGACCTTTAACATTAATGGAGAGAATAGAAAGTTTAGACATGATAAACCAATAGTAACGTTTCGGCCTCCGAACCCACTATCAGAGTGCTTGTGCAGGCAATTTCATCCTTTTGTTCCATACGTATATATAGGTTTCGGTTTGCCAATACAAGTTCCTCAAATTTTTCTTTAGGCTTAACAAAATCAATAAGTTAGTTCCGTTGAAATTTTTGAGATATGGTAATTTTTTTGCATTAGGGTATTTAGACAATCGCCATGCCTAAAAGCAATGATGTATTCGGTATGTTCATTGTTGAGGACAAGTTGGATGGTGCAAATTACCCCTTATGGGTATATATGATGCATCATGTATTGGTAGCAAAAGGATTGTGGAACATTGTGCAAGGTATTGAGAAACATCCTACTACACATGGGAATATAGTTATTGAAGGTGATGCAAATGGGGCAGAAGATGAAGATTTTCAAACTGTTCTTTGTGTTGTTGTTCCCATTGCACCTACTATAGAATAACTTCGTTGGAATGGTAGAGATGTTCAGTAACATGCATTGATAGCTTTGTCAAGAAAGATTACCCCTTGCCCTTATTATATCACAATTTTGTGTGCCCACTGGTTTTTAAGAATCAAATTTGAATGTTAACACTAGTTTGGTACCAAAACAGGACACTTAAGTGTCCTTTTTTGACAATTTTCCAAAAAATTACACACGTTCTACAAAGAGAATTTGAGAAAATCCTTTAACACATATATTAAATATAATTCAAAGGTTAGTGCAAAATTATAAAACACAATAAATCATGTTTTGTGTTCATGTAAATAGCCTCTCAAGATGTTATGCTAGTGAACAGGATCAAAACTCCTAATCAAATGTATTTTTATCAAAAGAAAAAAATGCATCATATGAAAGAGAAAATTATACACATTCCTTGAAACATAGATCACATAGTATGAACCTCAAACTCACTTAGAAAAATCATTTCAATTCAAATAAAATCAATTATTTTGACTTTGTACACCAAAAACAGCAACTAGTTCTAAACATGGTTCAAACAAACTTATGGGAATCCACAGAGGTGTACAAATATGCCAAATTTCAAACAAGGTATGAAGACAACAGTCAAGGTATACACATATTAAATCAATTGCTATGACTCTAGTCACCAAAAACAAAAAAACTAAAGCCTACATATATGAATCAAAAGAATTTATGGACATCATCGAAGGTGTACACATTCAAGTTACGAAGTAGAAAATGTGTGTCATAACAAACCAAAGCTTACATATAAGAGGCTAAATAATTTATTGAAATGCACCAAAATTTTCACGTCTTTCGACACAACCAAGAATCTTCTGTTGTGTGGGCATCAACCAAATTCTACAGATACAATCAGGAATAGTTTGTGGACACATAACAAAGCATGTACAGTTATGGAAGAGATCCAGTTTCTTCACATGAAGAAAGAAAATAAGACATCAAACAAGGTGTATACATAAGGGAACTACCAATCTTTGAAAATCAACCAAATTTTTCACATCCATGTACACCAAAGAAAGTAGATATATGTGTGGACACCAAGCAATTTATCCACATACAAATATTAACATCCAACTGGAATAATTCCAAATTACAAACATTTAGCTTCATATCCAAGAAAATAAACTAGTTCCTACCAAAGAAACAAAAGTCATCTACATATAGAATCAAAAGAAACATATTTAGTGAAAATACTTTTATGATAGTTGTTATATGCATAAACACACAATCCCTTGCACACAACACATAATAAAAATAATACTCAAAGTCTTTGATATAATCTTTGATACCATAAAATGATAAGGATCATTTGAAAAAGTTTCATTATTTCCATCATGGATGTCATCTTCTTTTTGTCAAATAAAATATGTATGCCAATTTTCTTGATTCATATCACAATCACCATTGCGGATCACATATTATTTGATGAGATTAAGAATGAAACATGGCCTTTGGAGCTATGTTCTTTTCATGAACATAAAAATATATGCTTTGCCAGTTCAGCATGAAAGTTAGCACCAAATGCAATGGCTACTAGTTCAAAGTGAGGCCTTCTAACTTTGAATAAAAATATGCATTTTATTAGTATGAAGGTTATCCATTGATAACCTGCCAATTCTCTGCAATCTCACTTACATACAAATTATAGTGAGCCATTCTTTAAAAGGTGTGATAAATGGTAGTGATCTAGAGAAGACAAGTTTTGAGTCGATCTTTATCACTTATGGAAGTGTTCAACCTTCTCTAGAGATCCCTAGACACTTGCTCTACACTCCGAAAGTCCATGAATAGCTTTCCATTTCCTAAAACATATCCAATTTGTCAAAATGTTTGAATTGTGTTATTTTTTCAGTTATGCTAAAAATTGAGTTTTTTAAAATTCCCATTTTCTTGTTCATTTAATTACCCATGTGAATTTGTAAAATGTTAAAGATTATATTTTTCTCTAAAAGTACATGATGTGGGCTATCAAATCTAAGTGAGTATGCCATGAAAGCCTCAAGGGTGTCATCAAGAAAAATCAATCGATTTGGTGTAAAAGCAGGACACTTTAGTGTCCCAGGACACTCGTGTCCTAGTACAGAACTAGTGTTAAAGGTATTGGATCTGGTAACCTAACAAAAGCCGATGACGATGTAGAACTATGTAGGTGAGACCAATCTAACTATTTAACATTCTGAGTAGAACTTGAATGAAGCCATGAATATGGTAGCCTCTCTTGTTTGGCTTTGGGCTCCAAAATCAATCATTTCCAAATTGGGCCTAAAAGGATTTAATTCAGCCTCGTTCTCGCCCCGGGGTTTGAAGAAAATCTCGGATCAGTTTTTAGGCTTTTGGGAATTCGCATGCGTTTCAAACGTAATCCGAATGACAGATGAAACTAGGTTATGAATCACATAAAAGAAATATCAACTTTTGGTCCAAACACAACTCTAGTTTTGCTAATTGTTCGTTCTCTTACAATCATAACTTGGTTCCATCTATCATTTATTACCTTTTGCTTTTTTTTTAACAAAAGCGATTTAAATTTTAAACAAAAATAGCATACAGGAATGTTACTTACAAAAGATGTTTATAACCTTTTCATTCCCTTCACATTCACATGGACGTGTGCTATTTGTTTTTCAACTTTTTGTTCTCTAGAACAAACACACTATGCTACCTACAAGGGGGTATTTTCGTATAGCCACAAATCCCTCTACTTAGGTAAACAAGAGATTTTTTGATAGACCACTCTTTAAGGGGTTTGTTGAATTTGGCTGCACATCTTTCCTTCCAAATTTTTGAGAATGCTTCATTTCTAATAGCATTTCAAATATTGAAATAGAAAATGATCATTTCTCTAGGTAGAGCTTTCTTCCAATTAACTTTATGTAAGAAAAAGGATCTTGTTGAGGCGTTACCTAGTCACAATGTTGTTAGAACAAGAAAAGAAGAGGTAGCCTAAGTCTACTATATTGCTAAAGATCATTTAGATGATGGGGGAGTCATCAAATTTTACTCGCTTTGACATTGTTCTGGATTCCTTGGTGGAGAACCTACCACATGAGGATCGCTTTTTTATTCTCAATAATCAGGTGGGATAGGTCCCTAAACTTGCCTAAACTTGAGTCACATACAATTTAAACACCACTTATTCAAAGAGTGAAGAAATCTAAATTTCTTTTGCTTCAAATATCATCCATTTTGTTGCCATTTTTCCACTTCATACCCCTTCAAGTGGGGGGATGCTTACAAGCACAAGATCCATCTTTAATTCATCCCAGGCATTGATATTGTGCCTTAAAAGGCATCAACCTTCAAAGTCTACTTTTCAATTTGGTTCAATGTCCTCAAACCTAATCCAATGTCTTCTATCATGGTTCCAAATACGCTTCCACATACAAAACCTTTTTTTCAAGAGTTTTTTGGCTCTTTGGAGGCTCTCGTTCTCTACTCTCTTGATTATCTTAATTTGGAACCAAATGGAATCATTTTTTGTAATACCAGAACCTCAGTTACAATCGCCATAGATGAGAAAATAGGATTTCATGTTGTTCCATCCTTTCCACAGGGAGCACACCACATCCGAGCCCTTGCGGACCACCAAGAAAGGAAGCCCACTGCTTGCATAAGCTGAACAGTCCATGGAAAATCAATAGTCCACTAGTAGGTTGAGCTTATTTGGGCGAATCATTCATGAAGATATCTACACTAATTCTAAAGCTAAAAGAGTTGGAAATTGCGAGACTAGAAGTAGTCCTTTTATAATCACACCGAGGACTTGGCTTACATTTTCTTTTATTGTGAACACTCTCTTTTATTGGTGGTTTTTGCAGGATGCTTGGAAAGAGATCCATCCAGCCCCTTTCTGTAAAAAAGAAATCCGTCTTCGAGAGAATGCATCTTTTGACACCCTTCTCTAGGACTTTATCAGGCCAAAGTTGTTTTCCCTATGTAGAAAAAAAAAAATTTAATGGAGTTGGCCGAAAGAATGCACACCTGAAAACGGCTTTCGGAAGGAATCCATGGATAAGGAGGAGCAAATTCCTTCTTCGGCACTTGTCAAAAAAGGGGGGCTATTGGCCATGCCTACAAAATGATAGAGATCACTCATGTGATAGAGATGCTGAAATCGAGTGAATTCTTTGCTCTATCCCCAAACATCAACATGTACACTACATGAAATTATGAATAGAAAAGCAAGACTCTACTTTCAAACTGCATTTTGCAAAGCGCCAGATATTTGATGTTGAACGCTTTTCCCCTGATCGACCATATATGACCATATCTTTTTTGTAATTATCAACATGGATTATTTAAGATCCTAATAGTTGGATGCAACATACCTTCTCTCAATTTATTTATTTTTTTTTTGTGGTCTAAAAAAAAAAACCTAATAATTTTGGCCCTTTTGGAAGTGGGTAGCTCTCACCTGCTTGTCTGAGGGCCACCTCCCCAGCTTTGTGCGAGGGTGTTATTTTTCAGTATGAATAGATATTCCCTTTCTTTCCGTTAAAAAAATGGGCAATAAGGACACTTTTTGCAACCACCATGAAAACATTGTTCATTCGTCACAGGCCACTATCCGGGTGGTTGGATTGCTCGCCTCTTATGAGGGGGGGTGAGGGTTCAACCCCTGTCGGCAACTTGTAAGGAGCATGTATAACATGGAAAGATGTATCATGTGGCTGATGTGCCACTGCCTATCCTGCCCCCCAGTAGTTGTGACTGCAATTTAACTCAGCTATGTAAACCTTTGTTGTTGTGGGATAAGGGACGTCCCATGCGTACCATGCCCTTCCTTCTACAATTGTAATTTCAAAGTTAAAGCGTAGGAGAATAGGCCTCGACCGAACCTCCATTTAAAAAAAAAAACATTGCACATTTCTTTGTTACCTATCATTATGCACAAACAACCTACTGGAAATGCATATATATATATATATATATATATATATATATATATATATATATATATATATATATATATATATATGTGTGTGTGTGTGTGTGTATGTGTGTGTGCGTGCGCGCGCGGGTGTTTTGGGGGCATGAGTTAGGCTTGGGAAGATGGATATGTTGGTATGGGGCATTGATTGAAGAACACAAATGCGGAGGTGCACCGTGCATGGGCTAAATTTATACCTCCTTATAAATCCTTGTGTCGTGGGTGTCTCCATGTGTTTGGCGCTTTAATCACTAAATGCGTGGCATTTCTTCCAAATTATTCGCGCATGAGATGCCAAAAGTGACGCGCCTCAATTGGTTACTCTCTTAAATGGGATGTGCGATCATGTCACCTTTTCGACAAAACAGAGAATATAAAATTGATGCAGAAAGGAAAGATTACAAATGGCCTCCCAGAAGGAGGGCAGCTCTCAAGGGGAGGCTCTCACCAAGCTACATCAAGCTTGCAATATACAAATTAATAAAGTGATACATATTGACTCTAGTCAAGGAAGGGATATGTAACAGCTTTTCTCTCCAAACATTACAAGGATAATTCTTTAGAATCAGAAAAGGGCTAGACTCGTCACTATGACCATTGGGAACAGACTTCATACATTGGGACAGAAGTCTTTTTATCCCCATCAAACAAGAGAAGAGGTAGTCCTTACTTTTTTTGTCATAGATTTTACTGTTTCTATTCTTCCAAATAGACCAGAGAATATGAGCCCTAATCAGCTGCCAAAGGACAATGTCCATCTTGTTGGCTTCACCAATAAGAAATTCTCTAGTACCAGGAGATCTCAGCCCAAAGGTGTTGCAGTACAGGTAGATGACTTTCCAAAATCTTGAAGAAACCTTGCACTTGAAAAAAGATGTTCAAGGTCTTCTTCATAACCACAATGATGACATAGTCCAGCATCAATTTTATATTCTCTAGCTTTGTTGCCAGTCCAAATACCTTTATGTAATATCAGCCACATTAAGCAGGAATGTTTGTTATCTATAGGGAGGGACCAATTGCATCGGAATCTGTATCTCCACTGATGAGAAGACCAAGCCAGCTTCCATTTCTTATTCAGACTATCAGTGATAAGCCTGATGCTGTCCCGAGTCTGTTTGTAGCACAAAAATATGTCTTGAGCCACATCAGTTAACGATATCGACTTCGACCAAAGGTGATTCTCCAAGATATTCAGCAGCTTATTCCTTTTGTCTTTGATAATCTGTTTGCAAGCAAATGAAAGAGTATCAAGGTTCATTATAAAGTGATCATCAATTATGCTTCCATCTCTATAGAGATCTTGCCACTTAAGGAAACCCATCCTCTTGCATTTATTCCACCGAATGGGAAGCTGGGCAATGTTAGGAGGATCAAACCAGCCAATCCACATGGAGTCCTACAAGAGGAAAGAGTGATTAAAAGTGAACCAAACAGGCAGCTTAAAGCTATCTTTAACCTTCATCCAGGAATTCCAGAAACTGCAGATCAAAGGGCTTCCTTTAGGAACAAACAGAGCAGGAGAAATTACAATATCCCAAATCTTGAAGTTACACCAACTTTTATTATTTTTAAGGTAAAATTTATCTATGTTCCTTTTAATCAAACAGGCCCAAAAATCATTTGAAGAGATAGCTATGAGGATCCACTTGGCAGCCATTTGGGTAGCCATTCTGGTAGGACAAATCAAACCAAGACCACCTTCTGACTTTTTCATACAGCACACCTTCCAAGCCACTTTTGGGATTTTGCTTCCTCCCCACAGAAATCTTCTGGCCAAGGACACGGCCTGGGACAGATGTTTTTTAGTTGGCTGCCAGCAAGCCAAAAAAAAGGTGAGATAAGGAAGAATAAAATGCTTCAGAACAAAAGCCCTTTGAGAAAGGTTAGACTGCATGTTAATCCACTTAAAGATTTTAGTCCTAAACTTCTCAAGCACCCAATTCCATCTCTGCTCATAAGTGATATCAAAGTCCATGGGTATACCAAGCAGTCTGAAAACAGTACCTTTTTTTATAATTTCACACCCTAAATCTTGGACACAAACAGGCACCAAACAGTTAGTAGCATAAAAACCAGTTTTATTATGGTTAACAACAGAGCCACTTGCAAGACAGAAGGTATTAAGACAATTCAGAAAGTTGGGAGCAGACTGCTCATCAACCCTCATCAAGAGGTTGGTATCATCAGCAAACATCTGCAGACAAAGTTGAGAATGAGCCTCGGGAATTTCCAAGCCTTTAATATTACCTTTATTGATACAATCCTTGACAAGCCAACCAAGAGCATCACTGGTGATAGCAAACAAAAGAGGGGCCAAGGGACAACCCTGTCTTATTGATCTACACAGTTGAAAAGGGGAAGACAATTGACCATTGATAGCACCTTTAGAATAGGCATTACCAAACAATATGCTAGTGAATTTGATGAAATTTCTTCCCAAACCAATATCATACAGAGACTATAAGATAAAGTCCCATTCAACCCTATCATAAGCTTTATCAAAATCAACTTTGAAAAAGAAGACATCAGTATTCATTTCCCTGGCAAAGTCCACTCCTTCCCAAAGAGCGATAATGGTATCAAGGATGTACCTACCAGAGATAAACCTTTTTGTTCAGGGAGAATGATAGTATCCATTAGAGGACTCAATCTTCTAGCCAGAGCGGCAGCATAAATTTTATATAAAGAAGTCAGACAGGAGGTAGGTCTCCAATTGTTGAGATCATCCTTATTTCCTCTTTTATGAATCAACTTGATCACTCGAGTGTTGATGAAGGTAGAAAGGGATCCTCTTCTTATGGCTTCTTGCCAGATCCAGAGAATAATGGGCACAAGCTCATCTTTAAAGACGTGAAAAAATTCATTAGGAATGCCATCATGTCTAGGAGACTTGCCAGGCCTCAATTTACTAATGGTTTCTCTAATCTCACCAGTAGAGAGGGGGAGATCCAGGAGGGAGACCAAGCCAGGAGGAACCATTTTCTTCCTACACTGGGCAATGGCAGCTCTTGCACTCCCCTCTCTTGGGAGGTACAAAGAAAACATTGGTAAAGAAGCAAACAGCCTCCTCCAAGTTCTCTTTCATACAGGAAGCAACATCACCATTACTTTTGTTAATCATAGGAATGAAATCTCTAGCTTTTTTTTTTTCAATATCTCAAACATGTTTTTGTTACGTTTGTCCACTTTTCCAGCCCAAAACTCTCTAGATGTGGCAAGGGCACCACAAGAAAGAAGATAATTTTCATACCTCACCTTATCCTGAAGTTCAAGGATTCTCTGATTCTTATCAGAGGAAGGCAAGTTAGAGTTCTCAATCTTGTCTATCTCCTTAATAATCATCATCCTTCTTTTATACCTCAAATCCTTGGCCTTCTTTTTGTAATGGGTAAGAATCTTCAAAATATCTTTGATAGCTTCTTCCCAGGATTTAAAAGGGGAACATCCCAAAACAAAATAGTTCTGAAAATTTTTAGAAATTTCTTCTTTCACAATAGGTAATCTAGTAAGAGACATATCAATGTGAGGCCAACCAGCCCTGTAATTAGGGTTGTTGCCAAAAAGCTTGATAATAAGCGGAGCATGGTCAGACAGCTGCAAGGTAGGGTTAACAGAACAAGAACTATTCCACAGATCCTAAAACCTATTAATGTTCATGTAGAATCTATCGTCTAGCAGACAACCTGTTATGGTTACTCTTATTACACCAAGTATGCCCAGTATTGATAGAGACATCAAACAAGTTGTGAAAGTTAACCATATCAAACCAACAGTTTTTTTCATTTCCAGCAAGAATATTATTGCTATTACCAATTCTATCAAAGGAGCAAGTAACCATGTTAAAATCTCCTGTCAAGATAATGTCACCATTAAGCTTACCAATTTCCTCCCAACATCTAGTTCTGTCCAAAGAATTGTTGGCAGCATAAACACTAACAATTGTAACGGAAAGAGGTTCCTTACACTTCAAAGCAACCCACTGATTAGAGTCACTATACAACACTTCAACCACAAGGTGCTTAAGGTTAGAATTAATACCAATGGCAGAACCACCCTTACCACAGTGATTAGTGTGATACCAAGATGAATTATTGGAGACAATCTACAGATTAGAGTTCAACTGGAACCAACCCACCTTTAATTCATGCAAGCAGATAAAGTCAGGCAAAAAGGAGGAGTCTTTTAACCAATTATTGATAACCTTGCATCTAGTAGGATCAGTGATTCCTTTAGCATTCAAAGACAAGACAGAGATTTTATCCATAAAGACAGAAAGGAGAAAAACTTCCTAGCCGATCTCACTTCTTATGATTCTTAAGAGGATTAACCGCCGAGTTGGAGGTTCTAATAGCCTCCTGTCTTTTAGGCTTAACCTTATCTTTAGGTACAGGGGTTACTGATCTATCAATAGACATAGACACATCAGTCTCAGGTGGGAAACATGTTACTACCTGCAGAAAATTTTCCTCATCATTTTTGTTCAGTTGTTCACTGAATGTGTCATCTGTAGTCAGCATAATGTTAGCTTCATCATCATCTGTAGATACAGAATCATAGGAGTTACCATTACTTGGGGAGCAAGATTGAAGGTTACCCTTCTTACCAACCACAGTCCCCCCAGTCTCGACCCCTTGATAGTCATCAGTATTACTAGCAAACCTATCAAGATCTGTTTGATTGCAGACATTACCTGTAGAATCATTGTGCTCTTCTAGCACTTGAAAAGGGTTACTAATTTTCTTTATTAGAACTTCAGGTTTCATGCCAATATTTATTGGTTTCCTTCTGTTATGGGTAGGGACTTTTCTCCCCCAGAGTTCTTCCTTATTGGCTTCTGCAAAAAAAAAAATGACACCTGCTTTGTGGAAGTCTCACCTTTATTTTCTTTTTTACTAGACCCCATCTTTGGGCAATCTTTAATCAAATGTCCCTGTTGGCAACAGTGAAAACAAGCATTAGGAAGATTCTTATAAAAAACTTTTTGTTCATGTAACTTGCAACCCTCAGAATTTTTTAGAATAAGTAAAGGCTTAACACTCTTAGATATATCAACTTCAATTAGCAATTGGGGATCCCATTTAGGGTTAAACCCATTTCTTGGTTTTTGACCCAACACTTTGCCAACCAAATTACCCAGCTGCTCAATCCAAGGATAGAATTCAACTGGTAGGTCAGGGAATTCTATCCAAACAGGCACTTTAGTGGGTTTGGCCCCCCTTGGATTAAAGCCAAGAAACCATTTGAAGAATGATATTGGAGTATTCCTGATAATCCAGTGGCCTTCTACAATCACCTCCATAGCATTGTGAGCATCCTCAAAGAAAAACAAAAAGTAATTATTGGGCAAATACTGTATATGCTTAACAAATAAGCCACGACTTTCCTAGTTAGTTCTCATCCAACTTTTAAGATTTTCTTGAGCGGGTCTAGCTCCATGACACAGTCCTATAACCACTTTCTCGGTTAGATGATTGTTCCACTTATCAAGAGAGGCAAATTCAATGACCAGGGTACAATCATCTCTATCTTCTATCTCAGGATCCAAGTTGATAGCATGCTCAGGGCAAGGCCTTGTCTCATTGCTCATCTCTCTGTCATCACCTTCAACCTTTTCTTTACCCTTATTTCCTTTATTAACAATAAAAGTAGAGGGCATACCAGGAATAGCTTGAGAGTTGAACATAGAGAAGGGTCCCGGCTGAGAGCTCACTGCATTCGCGTACGAAATACCTAGTTGCTTCTACTGAAAGAAAGAGTGGTTCAGATTTACCTGCTGCTCCTCATTTGCAGACTACATGTCTTTCGTATTAACTGACATGAACCTCCCATAAGTGGAGTTGAAGGTCGGATTCATCACAGAATGGAGGACACCGCGTTGTCCACTCTGAAGTAAAGCAGAGCCCCCCAAGCCATCCCTAAGTGCCTCATGCAAGGCCATAGTACTAGGAGCTTCCCAACAGAGGACCCCCCTCACGGGGGGTACGAGAGAACTTCGAGTGTAACACAGAGAAAGACAGAGCGCGCTAGGGTTTCATCACAATCGAAGCACTGTTCATCTCGCACTGTGCACATTCGTGAGGAGGGGAGAGACAGACAGAGATGCCATTCTTTTTTTTTGACACAACAGAAAAGAGATTAAAAGTAATGATGGGAGTAAAGATTATAGAGGGTTACAAAGAGCCATCCCAAAATATCCAATCTAGGGAGGACTGAGAACAAAAATTATAGCTGCACTAGGGGGCAAGGGGAAAACAGAGCCATCGCTTTAGAGATAGAATCATGAGACATCTTTCATAAGAATACAAGCATGAGAGGATTTCGCTCCATTTGTTAGGCTGATGTTTACAAAGAACTGAGTAGACAGAGGTGTTGTTGTCGAGTGCATCCTTGATTGGCTTCAAACTTTGGACTCCTGCTTGGGACATCACCCTCTTAAGGGGAATCAAAAAGTTCTTTTTTCGAGATCCACATCTTATACCATATAGCCCAAAGGATACATAGGACCAAGTGCATGTTCTTGCAGTAGCCTAGCAAGATCCCTTTGGTACCCAATCCAGAACACCCTCTTATCTTAAGATAGTGATTCAAAATAGCCCAAAATTGTTTAGCATGCCAATAATTTATGAACAAGTGGGTCAAATCCTCTTCCTTGCCACAAAATACACCGCATCCATAAGTTACTTTTAATCACTTACATCTGCTGCTAGAGCACACCCCATTGTGGAGAATCAACCACTGTAGCATAGAGTGTTTGATGTTGATTGCAGAAGCCCAGAGGGATTTAAATCTCTATCTCCATTCCACACTAGACCAGTGCAACTTCCATCTATTATTTAGTCTGTGTATTACACTGGTGACTGAGCCTTTGGATCTTTTGAAAGTAATCAACATGTTCTCAGCAACCTTATAAATACTAAGATGTTGATTTCTGTATTCGTGCATTTTCTGAATCAGTGACTTCTTGTGTTCATCAACCACTTGTACACGAAGTTGCTGATTCCAAAAATGTACTCACTTTTTTTTGAGAGTACAAAAATTTCAAATGTTCATTGAGTGGCACTTGAACCTAAGCACTCTTCTCCATGGCATTCAAGACATACTATTACACCACACTCGTTTGAACTTTTTTCTTCGAGAGTACAAGAAATAGGAATATATTTTAGTAGTCATGTGTGTGAACACACTTAGGACCATCAGAGCACTTTTTTCCCTCTTTAGGAGGTTTTTCCCCCTGGTTTGTATATATGCCGATAATCCTAATGGGTTAATTATCTTTGTACATTCACTTGGTAATATATTTAGTATTGTGTGTTGAGCTTCAAGCTTCTTCTTCTTTGTTATATTGTTCGTGTGCTTTGATAGACCTCAAACTCCAACATGACTGGATTTACAGACTCAAAAATAGTCAAATCGCTATGCATTGTACTCTCACAAGTTTGGAAATCTAAAACTGGAGGTTTATGTTGCGTAAGGACCCCCCTTATTCCATTTTGGTTCTAATACTTGATCCTAGAGTTCACCTTGCCGAGAACCCTCCATGTATGAAACAAAAATGTCTTCTTGAGAAGGTAGAACATTGGATTGGATGGGCTCGCTTTGTACTGTAGTCACCTGGGGGTTCAAGGATCAGCTCCTTCGGTCATTATATTTCCATTTCGAGAGTCTAGTATTAGTTTTGGTGGGGTTTAAATACTATTTGAAAAAGATCTTGAATCATGCATTGTCGGAGAGATTCTATCTCTGTTCCTTCGTACAAGATGACACAAAACTTCAAGCCAAGAATATCTAACTCTTTCATGTTTAATTCATGTTGAAAACCATGTAACTGCATATAAATTTTGTTGAGGATGTACCTTCAAAATGAAGACAAAATGTGTAAATTGTGTAAATATCTACTATATGTGTGAGTGCTTCTATGAGTTTCGTGTGTGTGTGTGTGTATATATATATATATATATATATATATATATATTACTACATGTGTGATTTGTATTTTGTGCATATGACCCTAAACTTTGTGTGTGAAATTATCTAACTATAAATCAACAGAAAGAAAACATAAAAATAATAAAATAAAAAAGAAAAACAACCGTGTAACTAGAGGTGTGTGTGTGTTTATGCATGGAATGTAGGTGTTGGGTCATTCTTACGGAGTATTGCTCATATGGACCGAGACTTATCTCCATAGGGATGAAGGAATGTGGATTATGTGGATCCGTTGCACGTGCATATCTAAAGGACGTGCATATCTCAGGGACGTGTATAATATCTCACGGCTTATATAGATCATTTCTATTCTTTGTTAGAGGTTAATTAATCGAAGCCTATTAAGTGCAAATGTTATGAGACTCTTTTAAAACAGATTTCATGCGAATTGACACAACATGTAATGGAGTTATGTGACTTTTGTTAAACCTAGAATGCTTACGCGTGCCTAGTAGCTGTCTCATGAATGGATTATGTTTTAGTTCGTACACAAATCACATGCTTTTGAGTTGGCACGAGGAGATGATCTTGTTATGCAATAGGCGCAAATTATCTATTCGGCTCAAGCTTGTTATCATATGACTTGCGTGTGCATTCACTGGTGTTCAAGGTCTACAGCCATCGAGGTTTTATACTTTTCATATTTTTGAGACTTAGCTTAGGATGAGTTTACGAAACAAATACACAAACAATTCTACTTGAAGACTTTAGTCAACATATTAGATAGGGATTCATGAGATACATAAAATCATCTAAACTATTCCAGTCTATAAGTGGATAGGACTGCTCTCACACTTGATATCTTTATCAATTTCCTCAAAATCCTAAGTCCACATGTAAGGGTAGAAGTAGAGAGAAGACTTGGGGAGCCAAGAAAAAGATATGGTTTGGCTGATGATTGGGCTACTGTGAGGAGGGTAATTGAAGTTTTTGCTTATATGACACAAAAGCAATCGATGCTTTATGAGCAAACTACAAATCCTCAATCTAGTATGCCAAATTTGAATGAATCTAGGGAGACATATACCACTACAAAGGTTGATGTAGCATCCACATCTAGAATGCATGTTGAGCTTCAACTAGAAATCCTTTGTAAATATGATGACGATACATACCAAATTGATCAACGATATTCCACCACTTCAAACTATCGTATATTTCCTTAGTGTGCATGATAATGCTAGTAGCCAACCCACTCTAGCTCAAGCAGTTTCCCAACCTCCGACACAACAAGTAACACCTCAACCACCAATTCCTCCGCCTACCTTCCAAAAATACTCAAATATTAAGAGACGTGTCTGGTGTGATACCACTCATCATCTCACCTATGAATGTGAGGCAATGAGAGAAGCTAAAGAATAAAGGCTTGTGATTGAGATTGATAAGAAATTATGTGACTATAGGTCACACTTGCCTTTAGTTGTAAGTTGGAAAAAGGGGGGGGGTATGATAGAATTATACGAGAATCTTTCAACCTCCAACTTAGGATCCTTTGCTATCAAACTACAGAATTCGGATAAGAATGATCAAGGTTCAGACGAATCTAATGGGGATACAAACTATTCATTTGAATAGAGAACATCTACCCTTAGAGCTATACATACAAGATCAATTAGATTACACAATCAACCTAAACGATGCTTTTGGTATGATCAAATTGGCCATACGTATGGAATTATATTGCATGTGAAGATGCTATAAAAAGATTTTAATGCTTCAAATTCAAAGAAAAAATGGTAACTACCATGACCACACACCTTTAAACTTGAATATAGAAAGAGATGGTATGAAATAATACTTTGAATAAGTAAAACTTAAATCAAAAGCATATAAAAGTCAGAAAACATATTTGAGACCAAAAAGATATGAAAACAAGGAACTTGATTATCAAAATATGATACCAAATACACATCAAATTCAACTATTTGAAAAAGAGAAAAATAAAAACATAAACTTAGAAAAGAAAAGAAAATTCTATTGAAAACAAGGAAGCAGAAAGAAATACGTATGCAATTGATCCAAAGAACATCAAAATGAATCAGAAAAGAAAATTCTAGTGAAAACAAGGAAGGTGAAAGAATTATGTATGCAATTGATCCAAAGATTATAGATAATGATCAATTATGTGATCAAGTGAAAGTAAAAAAATTTCCAAACTCATTTGAACCTTGATATGACCAATCAAATAAATAGCTCAAATGAAAAAGAGAAGGGAAAACCAAAAGTTTATGAGAATGATAAAACAAACACTCTTCAAAAAGTTAAAGAAATGGAGAAAAAACTTGATGATCATATTATCAAATACTCAAGAAAAATATAAATATTTCTTGAAAACCTTCTAAACCTTTGCAACCATTTAGGAAATAAAAGGAGTTATCTTTGCAGGATGTTGAAGAAATGATGAAGAAAACTTGATGGATAAATTAGTGAAGAAGAGCAAAAATGATGAGGTGAACAATCCTAGCCTTATACCTGTCAATTGTTCCATCAAGCTTATGCTTGAGCTTGTATACCCACTTAATGCCAATGGCCTTCTTGCTAGGAGGCAAGTCACATAAAGATAAGGTACCATTTTCACGATAGCATCATATTCTAATTGCATAAGAGCCATCCAATTTTCAACATTTTGTGCTTCATCAAATGAAATAGGCTCATTCTCATCAGAGAGACTAGAGGCAATCATAGCATAGCCATTTGATGCAAAAGAAGCACTATGAGAGCATGAACAAGTACGATATAAAAGACGTGCATCTAATTTGCTATCACGCAAAGTTTGCACCAGCCATTTTGCAATGTTTTTGCCTCCTCAATATCAACTCTCTCATCAACAAGTGCATCATGTAAATCTTCATAAAAAATGGAATGATCCGCATCATCACATGAAACTTATAAAGGCTAAGAAATTGCCCCATTCAGACCAGCACTAGACTGTCCATCTATAAAAAGATGCAGCAAAGTATCATACATATCTTTGGAGCTAGCAGGTGTCTCCTTCATACATGAAATTAATGGCTGAATAGCATCTTCCACCAAAACAACATCACGGCTAACTAGAATGCATTTAACGTGCAGATGATAGAGATGATAGCCTTTGCTTTTAGAACTATACCCAACAAAAATACATTTCACTACTTTATCATCCAATTTCCTGGGTTGTTGTTCACGCACTAATGCATATGTCAGACAACCAAAAACATGCAAGTGAGAAACAGATGGCTTGCAACCGTGCAAAGCCTCATATGGAGTCATAGAATGCATGCTTTAGTAGGACACCTCTTACGTACATATGATGCTTAGCCTCAAGCCACAAACTATGTGGTAAAGCTTGACTCTTGACCATACACCTTGCCATCTCCATAAGTGACTTGTTCTTCGATTCAACAACTCCATTTTCTTGAGGTGTATATGGCACTATACGATGATGTTTCATCCCACGTTCATCCAAAAATGCATTAAAATCAGAAGACATGTATTTCCCCCCTGGATCAGAACGGAGGGTGCCCATTTGACATGCTAATAGATTTTCAGCCAAAACCAAAAATTATTTGAAGCTTATAAAGACTTCATACTTTTCTTTCAATGGATATACCCATGCATGCTTCGAAAAATCATCTATGAAAGTTAGAAAGTAAAGAAAGTTCCCAAAAGAAGGTGTTTGCATACAATCACAGACATCATTGTGAACAGGCTACAAATTTTTAGTAGCTCGAACTAAAGCATCTTCTGGGAAGGAGGAACATTGTATTTTGCCCAAAATATAGCCTTCACATACCTTTTTACCAGGTTCCTCATGTTTGGGCAAAGAGGACACCATTTCAAATTTTTGCTGGTGTAACAAACTAGTGAAACTCAGATGAACAAAGTGTGCATTCCAAAACTTTGCATCTGACATAGCTTGATAATCATGTACTACACATGTTGAATCATTCATAGATTTTTCATAGTCTATGAGCTTATAGAGCCCATGACATAAAATGCCAGAAGCAATAATTACATCACCATTTGACAGATTATGAACTGTACATCTATCGTCAACAAATTTCACAACCAAGCCATCTTGGCTAAAGTTAAAACTGATAACAGATTCATCTTGATCCTTGGCACAATAAAGCATCCAGTAATGTAAAAGAACTACCATCAACAATAGTCAGAATGATATTACCAACTCCCATGACAGATAAGAGGAGTTATTGGCACATGTGACAGTATTCCCTGTAGGGGCAAGCTCGAGTGAAGTGAAGAAACTCCATTGCAAGGTAATATGTTTGGTTGCCTCACTATCAAAGTACCAAACATCTAAGTCTACAACAGACATACACTCTTCATGAGAAGATGGTTCATAACTACAAATAGTGGTAAATGCCCATTCTTCCTTCTGCACAAGGTTAGCAAAATCTATTTTGGGTGTAGAGTCCTCTGCAACAACCATTCTAGCCTCTTCCTTCCTTTCATCTTTAGCAGCCAATTTTGGGCAACTCTTTATGACATGATCATTTCCTTTACAATATTTGCAAAACAATTTCTACTTTTTTGTTTTCTTTGTCTTTGTCATCCTTCTTTGATTGTGTAGAATCAACAGATTTCTACTTACTAGTAGAAGATCTTCATTTACCTTTGCCCTTCTAACTAGCCAAGAACGCTTGATCTACAACATGCATAATGGACATGTTCTCCTCCATCTTCGTGCAACATAACAGAGACTAAATCCTTAAATGCTAAGGTATTTGGATTGCCTTTCATCATCAAACAAAGAGTAGAAGCAAAACTCTAATATGAATCAAGAAGATCATTTAGATAAATCGGCACAAGTGAAATGTCAGGCAAGCCTTCGTCAGTAGAAATCGACTATTCCTTCAAATCTTTAATCTTTTTTAGAAAACTATCCATGGAATCTCCTTCATTCTTGTGCTCAACTGTTTTCAGAGTTAAGCAACACGAGCCTCATTCCTTGCCTGGAATAAAGTGGTTAGTGTATCCCAAGCATCCTTAGCTGTACTTCAAGAGCAAATGTGAGGAATAATTATAGTTTTGACAGACAAGGCTATCAATGCATGTGTGTGAGCATCTCTACCATACCAATAAATTTTCTTTATAGTAGGTGCAGTAGGAACCACAGTAGGAACTAGAACATGAAGAATATCGCAATCTTCAATGTCTTCTGCATTACCTATTATGTTTGCAGGTGTAATAGGATGTTTTTCGACCTGCTGCACAATATTCCACAGTCCTGTTGCAAGCAATACATGGCGCATCATATAAGCGCGTAATGGTTAATTGGTATCGTCCAATGTATCCTTAATCACCAACATACAGAATACATCACTACTTTCGCCATGACCACTAACTAAAATACCTTGATGTAGAAAATGATTGTATCTCAAAAAGTTGAAAAGAATTACCCTGTCACGTTCTGCTGATCTATAGCAAACTTTGAGGTTCTTATATTGGCAAATCGAAACCTATATACATTTTTGACACAAAAGGATGAAATTTCCTACACAAGCACTGCAATAGTGCATTCAGAGGCCGAAACATGCTCAAATCGCAATTTTGGCACCCGGAGTATGCTCACCAAATTTTGTGCGATTCTGAGACTGTCGCGGGAGGGGTGTCAAAGATGTCCTAGATGAAGCGGTGAACTACTCTCATACCAATTGTTGGAGTTCGAGTTTGTGGAAGCACATGAATATCACAAGGAAGATAAAGAATCTTGGAGCACAACACCTAATACTAAACGTATTACCACTAGAATGTACAAAAGATCTATGACCTAATAGGACTATAGGCATATATACAAGCCAGGGGAAAAAACCTCCTAAAGAGGGAAAAATGTGGCCTCCCAGACCTACTGTGTTCACACACATCACTACCTAAATATATCATCAGAGTTCAAATATGTGGATGAGGAAGATTATTAATTGAAAGCCTAACCAATTTTATAAATGTATTTTGAACTTGATTCTAAGTACTTGTTGTAGAAAACAATGAATAGTTTTAACTTCAATTTGAAACTATCATATGCCATACAAAATGTTTTTTTTTATCATTTGCATTCAATGAGCATGAATAGACCAAAAATCTGAATTCAATTTTTTTATAATAAGAAGTTTGATATTGCTTTTGTTCTCATGGTTTCACGATTGGCCCATTCAAGAAAATGTGCAAGTTTAGTGCGGGTGAATATCAAGGAGATTCTCTTCCTATTCCTATCATCTTAAGTAAGGCTGAATTTGGAAAAGGATTGGAAAGTTTGAAGGCCTATAGGGCACATAAATAAGAGTGAAGTGCAATGGCCCAGTTTTGCATGAAGTTCAAGTCTTAAGGCTTAAAAAGAAACCCTAAGAGCTTGAAGAACTTCACTCAAGAAAAAGAAGATACATTTGGAGCTTTTTGTCTGAAGCTTGTTTCTCTTCCTATTTGGAACATGTACATAACATTCACTTCCAAATACTTTGAGATTGGAAAGAGATAGCTTTTTACTAGTGTAGGCATCTTGAGGAGTCTTTCCATTAAGTTTTTTGGTGTAACTTTGATTCAAGATGTAGATATTAGTGTTGAAAGCATCTACCCAAAATTGATTTGGAAAACCCTTTACCTTCAACATACACCTTTCCACTTCCAAGAGTGTTCAATTCTAACATTCTACAACATTGTTTTGTTGATGGATGCCTTTGTGAGTTGATGCTTAATTTTTTTACTATTGCAAAAGTATTCAAACTATGTTGATGTAAACTCACCACCACCACCTCTCTTGAACTTCATCTTCTTCCCTATTTTAGTTTCAGAAATTTTAAGCCATTCTTTAAATTAACCAAACTCTTGGGACTTATCATAAAGGAAGTACATCCACATCTTCCTATTATAGTCGTAGATGAGTAATATCTATTCTTGCTTTCTTGTGGAAACACCTTCCTCTATTGCTTGCCCATCAAGCAAGCTTCTCATGGTTCCTTCATGTCTACAATCTGTGGTAGGTGTGCAACCATATACCTATGACGCATCTCAAATTTAATACAGGGTATCCAATATGGCCCAATCTCCCATGACATAGCTTACTTGTGTCTGTATTTGTACCACTTCTAAGCACAAACAACTCATATAGGTTGTTCCTCCTTTGATGTTGTTACTATCCATAATCTAAGCTCTTGTCTCAATGAAGGTACTTCATGACCCTATTTAGTTAAAGAAGCTACAAAATTTAGATTTCATTTTATTTGTGTAACATAAACCACATTTGAAACCTTTCTAATATCCCCATTAGAATTAATGAAAAACTTTTTACCTTTTCCCTCTACACGATATCTTGAATTATTTCCTACCTTTACTGGGATGGGTTCCTTTATAGTCTATAAGGAACGCTAAAGGTCTTTTGTGCTTGTCATGGGATGAAAGGCACCACTATCCAACATCAATGAGTCATTTGTTCCTAAATCTTCAACCAATGAGCATACCTCCTGTATCATAACAAATTACTCAAGATTGTTTTCTCGGTGCTAGTAGACTCCTTGCCCTCGCCACTTTCGAAGAGCCATTCTTCTCTTTTGCCTTATTGATGTGATAGTCTTGAATTATGTGGTCTTTCTTCTTGTAGTGGAAACACTCTCACTTGAACTTCTTTTTGTCATTCTTCTTTTTGTCTCCATCTGTTGAAGAGTGTACTTTTCCTCCTTTGGATTTTTTTTGTAAATGTAGCATCTCCTTTGTTTCCACCACCCCTTGCCTTGGGCCACAACTCCTCCTCGACGATTAAGGCACTCAATTCTTCAAATTTAGAATTTGAGGTCTAATTTGAATATTAAGAGAAATTATCAAGCCATCAAACTTTCATGGATATATTGAAAGACAACACCACGCTAGCTCTTTGCTTGACTTTTGTACACCTACTCTTGTTGTTTGATCTTGTGAATTCTTTATGGAGTAGTCAATACCTCTACAATCTCCCCATCAAAAAACCTTTTTGGTATTAGTTGATTCTAGAAGTTTTGGATTTATGTCTACTTACAAGTTTCACATTCATTTCTCAACATGTTCCATGCTTCACAAACCTTGGTAGTATGTTGAACGAGATTTAGAACATTGTCAATAGTACTTTAATTAGAGCACAAATTGCATCCACATTTCTAAATTTCCAAGCACATAGAAGATTAGCATCAGGAGGAATCATTCAACCAAGATTATTTGGATCAGGTGTTACTTGGGACTCATGATCAGTTCTAAGAACAATCTCTAGTAGCTCAAATGAATCAAGGATATAAGTGATTTTAAAGTTTCATAGGGTGTAATTTATACCATGAAGCCTATTACTATAAAGTAAGTTTATGATCTGAGTGTCCCACCAATTCAGACAAATCTGAAATCGGACACCATTTGGTCACTCATGGATATGACCAAAGATCTTAAGAATAGATTTAAATATAAGAGCATGTGCTCTTGAAACCAATTAGTCCACTTAGCCTGGTGGTTAAGAATCATGGGTGTCACGGAGGAGGTCTTGGGTTCAACCCCATGGAAATGGTGTTTTTCCCAAAGAGATATAGAACCTTCTAGAATCATCCACTTGAGTTAAGTCTAATTAACTAGGAAACTTGGCACACACGTGGTTACATGGCCAACACATGGATAGTTAGAATCCATCTGCCTAAGAAGGTAGTCCCTTTGAGAGAGCTATATATAGAGGCATATGTTTGGGAGGAAAGTCATTCATTGATGAGTTGGTTGTGTGGAAACATTGTTGCATTGGTATCAAATCATGTTAGTTGGATTCATCCAGTGTCCCATGTTAGCTCACTTAAAATATATCTCATAGGTTTAGATAATTTGTTTTGACAAAAGGTTATACTTACACTCTAATTCATCCAGTTTGCCTAAATTCAGCAACAATCAACACGATTATTCATCCAAAGAAAGCCAAATATGACGAATTCGCCCACTTATTCTCAATCCATATAAGGCCACAATATTGTGATTTTGCCCACTTATCCTCAAATTCGCCCACTTATCCTCATATTCACCCCTATATCATCCAATCACTAAATTGGACACTTCCAAGTGCGTATTCACCCCTCCCCTTTTGAAATTTTCCCTTCCCTTATGTACTTCGCATCATCCCCCATAATCATCCTTCGTTTCATCCAAATTGACCACCAATACATAATTGCCCTTTGATCCATCCAAATGAACATCTGCATCACCTCGTGTGAATTTCATATTCAATTTGTCCCAACCTCAATCCCTCTCAATTCATAACCATCAGCCACACACCATCTCAAGTTCGCTTGGGAAAATTCAATCATTTCATGAATTAATCCCAAGTGATGCCTTCAAATTTGCCATGTATCCCCATCAAATCGTATTGAATCAAAATTCTACTTATCCCACTTATTCTATATTATAACGTGGCCCCCCAATCACATAGTTCCATCAGAATCACCAGATTCCACTTCTCTCCATCAAATTTATCTTCAGTCAAAATTCGTCCTGGTGCACTTATTCCATCTCATAATTCACCCCCCAATGGCTTCGTGTCTCTTGAATTTCCATGTGTGTTTCCATAACATCCTACTCCATAATTTAATTTCATCCCATTAGATGTACTTAACCTATTCGCTCGGTTATAAGCAAATTTGTCCCATCGGATGGATAAATTTTCCCCAATATGTCTACACAAACTCACGTAAATTAGAAGTTCAATTTCACCCCTCATAGAATTCATTTGTCATACCACTACCCCACATAATGACCAGATAAGCCAAAATTCACCTAACTAATCTCCACAATAGCCATTGTTATCTAGATTTATATCATTATTTAGAACCTCAAACACATTGCTATCCGAATTCAATCATATCTACCTCAGTGATTTGATTTTAACAAGAAAATAGTATGTATTTCTTGCTTAAGTTGGGCCATCTCACCTTCGACCTACCATCCTCACCATGAACATCCTTGATTTCATCCATCGTATATGCATCCCTCTGAACTGATGGCATCTGATTTACAGTAAACCTAATCACAAGAGGAACAAATTCAATTGCATGTAGACCCAAATTGCTTGCAAGAGGATCCCTCAGCTCCCAATAAGGGAAATCTTCTTGCTACAGATGAAACTTCAATCTCACCCAAGGATCCATGAAACTCCTTATGTGAAAGTGATTGTAAAGCATTTGAATTTGTACCCCCATAACCACTATCCTCTAGGGGTATATCTGAGGGTACTTCTTCCTTCAATAATTCCTCACAAAGAGTCCATGGAATCATGTTGCACGCTCACTCTAATATTCCAAAAAAGAAGAAAATACTCAAGTGCCTATTTTCAAAGGGTCAGCTCACAAATGTGGGGCTTCATACCTTCTCTCTGATGAAGTTGCTACATCCACTGCCCTACCAATCGCACCGCATCAACCTCCACCTACACCCTACATCACTTGTCCTTTGAACCCTATATCCCACTCTAGTTCTCCATCCCTACCCAACCCAACACCTCCATCTTCACCTCCTACTCCCAACCTACCAATCAGTATGGTCATAAAAACTCTTAGGCATATGGTGCAACTATGTTGTGATGGAAAAAATAATTCCTCACAAAGAACTTAAGGAACAAATGGCATACATAGAGGTAGATAATAGAACTTTTCAAACCAACCTACTTAGAATAACACATCAAGGGCAAGAAACCATCAAGTCATAGGAGGATAATGAGGATTTGAAGAAATAGGTGGCAATCTACAAAGAGAGATATGAAGATCAAAAGCATTGCATCATATGGGAGCATATGTATTCTTAGTTGGGGAATCCTCTAAGGATCCACCATCCAGGAGTTAGAAGATTTTCTACATATATAGTCTAATTTCATGCATTATACTCATACTTAGTGATAGTGTCTTTTCTTCATCATCTACACTAAACTAGACTCTAGATTTTGATTACTTATTTGTAGACATGGAAATGCCATTATATGGCTAATGTTTTATATATTTTCCTTTCTCAACTTTTTAGTCTTCCTTTACCTTTACTGTATTTCATTTTATTCTAGGGAAAAAGAAAGGGAGAAGCATTATTACACAAGGCACTCTTTGAGACGGAGAGTGAAGTAGTGGTGGGCAACCTATATAACCTAAACTAAGGGTCCTATAATTTTTCTTTATACAACTAAGTATTCTTATATTCTCCGTTTAATTCTAGTCTAATTCTAGAAGAGATACCAATTTTCCCATAATTGTTCTAAACTAGAAGCGTGACCAATTTCTCTAGAATTGGCCTCACTTGCATAGTTTGAGGAAGAAGAGACTAATTTCCTGAAGTTGATCCCATGGAATAATTTCGATAGAATTGTTCTTATGGTCTAAATTCCAAAATTGGTCTAAAAGATAAATTTCTCAAATTATATTACTGTGATAAAGACTAAATTCTTCAGATCTAATAAGTGGGACAATGAATCTTGATTAGCCACCACAAGCTAGGGATCCACCAAAAGTGAGTATGGTCAAGCAAAGAAAGAGGCAAAAGTGGAAATTGGAATACCAGATCATGAGGCTCGTGTCACAAGGAAGGAGATAAGCAAGAGATCTCACACACATACTCACACAATCAAAGAAGAGCACACACATAGATTGAGGAATGGAAGAAGAATCTTCTTTTTCTTCTTCAATTACATAAAAGTAATGTACAAGAATGACCTAATAAAACAATACATCTAGTGCAATATATAAAGAACGATACATAAGGAAAATCCTAATGTCCACGAATGAGTGAGCTTGCAAGAAACAAATGTGCCATCACTCTCAATATGTAAATCTAGTAAAGCTCAATAAAGTTTCCTTGACATATACTTGCATGACCACTATACATGTCAAAGAAATGAAAACGTGATACATGTCATTCTTGATCATCACATGTTGAGCTTGATATTTCAACACCCCCCCTCAATCTCAATGTCATGTCCTCTAATCCAAGCATATTCTAAAACTTCTTCAACTTCTCTGCTCCAAGTTCTTTAGTAAAATTATCAGCAACCTGCTCATCTGTCCTCACATGAACAAGATCAGTATCGCCTGTTAATAACTTCTCTGAAGAAGTGATAATGTACCTTGACATGCTTTGTTCTAGCATGAAAAACAAGATTTCATGCTAATTGAGTGCTGTTAAGATTATCACAATAGATGATTATATTCTTTTGCACTTCCACACATAATACTACAAGTAGCATCTCTAACCATGATGCTTCATATGCTACCATTGCAACACCTCTATACTTAGCCTTTGTACTCTATAAAGCAACAATGGGTTGCTTCTTGCTGCTCCATGTAATAGCTACACTTCGAAGTGAGAATAGAAAGACACTAGTAGATCTTCTATTTGGAATGCTACCAGCCCAATTTGCATTGGTGTATCCATGAACCTGCAAATCTACATCAGCTTCATAAAATAGTCCATAATCAAAAGCAGAACTCACATAACATATAGTGCACCTTAGAGCATCTAAGTTTTGTTTCTTGGGAACCTTCATAAATTGACTTTCAAGTCCAACAACGTAGCTCAGATCAAGCATTTCAATTGACTGATATATCAAACTTCCCACAATTTTTTCTTTCCTTGCAACAATGGAACTAGCTTCCATGTTTCATTTTTGTAAAGTGTAGCCATCTCCTCATCCATAGCTTTCTCCAAATTTGCATTCCCAATTGCATCTTCAAAGCAAGAGGGTTTAGCATCTTCTATTACCTTTGTCATGTAGGCACAATGATGAGCTATGTAACTATCATATATCAATCATTGCACTGAATTTTGCATCCTTGTAGATCTTCTTGGTCTTGGGTCACTTCTCCTTGTATCATTTGCATCTGCATGTAGAGGATTGAAATTTCCATGCAATCTTTCACAACATGGATTTGACTTGGAACTATTTCTTGTGATGCATCCGATCCACGCAAAACTTGAGATTCTGCACTTGATTCTTCAGCATTTTCTTTGTCATTTGGTTCAAGAGTAAGTCCTTCTTTGGCATCTAGATAGAAGCTTGAAATTTCATCAAATACCACATCTTTGCTTACCTTCACCTGTCATTTGAGTAGTTTATAACATTTATATCCCTTTTTGCTCAAGGGATTACCAAATGAAGATACATTTTTTTGCTTTTGGATGAAGATTTGTCATCAACTCATCTGGAATATGTATATATGTTATACAGCCAAAAACTTTCATATGTGATAAGTTTGATTGTTGACCTGTGAACTTCTCTTTAGTTGTACCTATAGCAGCAATCAAAGTTTTGTTTCATAATGTATACAATAGTGTGCATAGCTTTTACCCAATAACAATGAGGCATATTCTTCTCAACCATCAAGGTTCTTGTTATTTTTGTAGCATTTCTATTTTTGCATTCAACAATGTCATTCTATTGTGGTCTGTACTTGCATGAAAACTGACATTGACTTGCATGACTTTTTAGAAAGTTGTTGAACTCATTTGGAATGTATTCAGCTCCTCCATTAGATCTTAATGTCTTTGGACACAGTTTTACAACTTTTATATTCAGAAAACAAAGTGAGACTTTCAAATTTCATTCATGAGAGCTCATAAAACATCTAAGGGTATGCATCTTATAAGCACAAGACAGAATCATTTCATTGTACTCCATTTGTGGATCATAACAAATACGTGTGTTCGCAACAATCATTCTCGAGATTCGCATCAATGTGAAAGAAAGTTTGGTTTTTGAGCACTATGAATGTCCTCCTCCTTGAGTCTTCCTAGCTCATTACAAAAAGAGATTAGCTAAACTAGCTTATATATTGAACCTTGATTGATCTAGATTGATTCTAGATTGATGGGTTAGAGGGGGTAATGAGCTCTCTTCATAAAGCTTTGGAAACTCCAAAAACACTATGCTTTTCTAGAAAACTTATGCGCCTACCATGGAAAAGAAAATAGAAACTATTCTAAAAGCAAAAAATCATGCACCTACCTTTTGAAAAGAAATGTGCCTAGCTTTTATGGCTTGAAACTCAGGCGCCTAGCTTTTAGGTTGCTTTTGGTGGATTTTTGTGTGCTTTTGAGGTGAAATCAAGTGAAAATCAAAATTAAGGTTTACATTCTAGGGGTCAAACTAGAGCTAAATGGTAAAGTGTTATATCATTAGAATTTTCTCAATGAATACTTTCCAATGATGCCATAAAAGATTTGGACTACATTTCTTCATGTGATTTATAAAAGATTTGGACTATATTTCAACAAATTTTGGATAAGTCCTAAAATTTGGATTGCTTCAATTATTGAAATTTTGGGACATTCTCACATTGTTTTCCAACAAAAGCACATGGCTTTTTCATAGTGTGGGTCTCTTGTGGAGTTTTCCATCCACTACCTTGGTGTTAATTTGCTTCAAGACATAGACAATAGTGTTGATGGCCTCTACCCAAAATTGATTTGGTAAACCTAACCTCTTCAACATGCACCTTGCCATCTCCATGGTGGCTTGATTTTGATGTTTTCCTATAGCATTCCATTGAGGTCTATGTGCCATTGTGAGTTGATGCCTCATTCCTTTACTGTTCCCAAAATCTTCAAACTCTATTGATGTAAACTCATCACTATTGTCTCTCTTGAATTTCTTCATCTTCTTCCTTGTTTCAATTTCAATAAGCTAAATCTATTCTTTAAACTTACCAAAATCTTGAGCCTTATTATGAAGGAAGTACACCCACATCTTCCTACTATAGTTTTCAAGTAGTAACATGATGTAGGAAGATTCACCCAAGGCCTATGTAGGCATTTTACTACACAAGTGAGCATGCACCAACTCTAGAGGATAGCTTGCTCTATTCTTGCTTTCTTATGGACATGCCTTCCTCTATTCCTTGCCCATCATGCAAGATTCACATGGTTCCTTCATGTCTGCAATTAATGTAGGTGTGCAAACATAACCCTATGATGCATCTCCTTTAATATAGTGTATGCAATATGGCCAAATATCTCACACCATATCTTTCTCATGCTCATGCTTATAATAGTTGTAAGAGTAGAAAAATCACACAAGTTGTTCCTCTTTACCAATCCCAACAATATTGTTGTGATTTTCATTAATCTTAGCTGCTCCTATCTTGTTGAAAGATACTTCATGATCTTGAGAAGTTATATAATCTACTGAAAGAATATTTATTTTGATTTGTGAAACATGAAACATATTGGAAAATCTTTTGATATCCCCATTAGAACTAACTAAAGAAATTCTACTTTCATCCTTTGCAACACATCTTGCAATATTTCCTACCTTTATTGTGATGGGTTTCTTTATAAGTGTCAAGGAAATTCAAAGGTCTTTTATGCTCATCATGCAACAAGAGGCAGCAGTATTCAACACCCATGAGTCATTTGTGCCTGAATCTTTAGCTAAGAAGCAAACTTCCTCTGTCATTACAAATAACACAAGTTTTTTCTTTCCAATGTTGGAAAACTCCTTATCTTGGCACCTCTCCAAGAGCCGTTCTTTTCTTTTTCCTTCTTGATGCAAAAATATTGAATTTTGTGGCCTTTCGTCTTGCAATGGAAGCATTCTCCCTTGAGCTTCTGTTTGTCATTCTCCTTTTTTTCTCCATCCTTTGAAGACTTTGTTTTGCATCCTTTGGTATTTGTTTTGAATGTAGCATCCCCTTTGTTGGTGCCACTCCTTGTCTTGAGCCGGAACTCCCCCTCCATGAGTAAGGGATTAAATTCTTTAAAAGTTAGAGGTTGAGGTCTAATTTGACTATTGAAACCAGTTACCAAACTATCAGACTTTGGTGGAAATTCCAAAGACAATGCTAGGATAGCTCCTCGCTTGACTTTTGTACACCTGCTTCCACCATTTGATCCCATAGATTCTTTATTTGAGTGATGAATACATCTACAGTGTCCACATTAGCAAACCTTTCTATTGCTAACTACTTCTCCAAGTTCTAAATCTATGTCTCATTATGAGTTCCATATTGATTTCTCAATAAGTTTCCATGCTTCATAATCCTTGGTATTGTGTTGAATAAGAGTTAGAACACTATCGATAGTACTTTTTCATTAGAGCACATAGTGCACTTGCATTTATATGTTTCCAAGCACATAGAAGATTAGCCTCATAAGGGATCATTTGATTGGAATTATTTGGAGTAGATGTTTCTTGAGTCTCATGATTAGTCCAAGAACAAACTCTATAAGCTCAAGTGAATCAAGGATGGAAGTGGTTTTAAACTTCGACAAGGTGTAATTAGTACCATCAAGCTTGCCTTTCATGAAGGCTAGTGGTTATATCCACAACATTCGGATGATAGACATCATTATTACTCTTGTTTGTGCTCCATCTAAACTTGTTGATGAACAACGTGGATTCTGAGTTATAGATGAAGATGCGCCAGTTGACATTTTCTCTCTTTTTTCATTGAATCTTATATATTTCTTCTTCTATACCATTTAGAGACTCTTGAGCTTTGATATCATTTTGGAGATAATAGCACAATGAAATAGACCAATAGATAGAGTTGAGAAAAACACAAACAAAGAGAGAGGTAGATTGAGAGGTAGATTGTAGCTACAGAACTGGTGTTGTCCACCCATCAGCTCCCAATAAAGAGCTTAGATGGAGAACTAGATAGAAGAGAACTCAAATTCTCAAATTGCCAAGAGAAATGTAGGTACAGAATTGGTGTTGTCTACCCATCATCTCCCAATAAAGAGCTTAGATGGAGAACTAGATAGAATCTAGATGAAGGGCTCACTAGTGTGCAATGGTGTATAAAACTTAGCATAGGACATGCTTGTCTAGATTTTAGAATGGGATTCAATATAGATAAACATAGTTGGGAGAGCCAAAATAGGCAAGAAATAATAATATATGTTAATGTAATTATGAATAAAGGCCTTGCTATCTAAGTCCTATGGACAGGGGATGGGGGTGAGCCCCCCTCTATACTCCCCTAATAAATTTATATGGGGAAATTGCATGGCACCACAATGACTTTTTTACTTTGAATGGAAACCCAATGGCTCAAAAGTTTATGACCTACCTAATCCCATGGATAGGTTCACAAATATCATCTATCACCATCAATGGTCACACATGGACCTTATCTAAAGTTTGATTTATAGCTCCACAAATGTCTAGGCTCTTCCAATGGCTTCTCCTCATAATGGGGGCCTTACATCTTCAAGCATCAGGGATCATATGTGGTCACTTGAGATTGGAGTGTTGATTTTAAAAAAACTTACAAGCAAATACTAGTCAAAATGCTAATTTGATAAAAACCCAAGAAAGTAGTGATAATGAAAATTCCATAATTTCCCTAAGAAAAATAGTGAAGACTCGATACATGTAGGTTCTAAAAGAGTTAAGAAGATTCATCATTAGTTGTTAGTCATCCTCTACATGTCAAGACTCTCATGCAAGATTTTCCTCCTATGAATGTGGTCCAAGATAACAGAGTGTTTTCCATTGAACTAGAAAAGCATGACAATCTTTATATGCAAGAACGAGGACTAGATATCCCTAAAAAGATGAAGACGTGCCCATGACCCAAGCCTTGGAAGAAGTTCATCCTTCACCAAAAATTCATAATATAAAAGGAAATTTGAGAGATCTTTAGACCCCACTAGAGGGTCAATGGCTTTGGCTAAGCCAACAAAAAAACTCCAAGAAATAATGTATAGATCCTTTGACTTGTACTACTCTTAATTGCAATGTTCATACTGATCCGATCATGAGCAATATGATTAAGTCTTGTTTGTTTGAAATGTCTCTCTTTCCAAACTTTATAATTCTCTAGGAGCTCAAGATTAATGGTAGTAACTTACTCTTTGACCTTAAAAGAGTCTCTAACAATCATAATTTGTTTTAAACCAATCATAGATAAGGAAATGGGGGAGCTTCCAAATGTGTGTCGTATTCCTATGCTCATTTTATCACTCAAGTGTTGGTGAGTTCTACTAAATGATTGTCTTGATATTAGATTGGGAAATCCTACCATTTTGACTATTTTTATTCTATATGCCTCTAATTGCTCCAATCTTAGAACAATCTGGTTGTAGGAGATTTCCTATGTAGATGGTTCCACTCTTTTAATGGATGGCTTCAACATGGTTACTTGCCTTGTTGATAGATTCCAAAGTAAAGGAAATACCATATTTTTTGTCACAAAGAATGAATCATTCAATTTAGTTTCCTCCCAAGATATGTTGAACATCTCTAGTAGGTCTATTTTTACTTGGAACAATCATTGACGTGGAAGCCATTTCCATGTGACCAGACTTGATAGAAGGTACTTAAATGCCTCTTGGTTACAAAACCTCTAGATTGTTTCCTATGAAGTTGACACCTCCTTGCTTGATCAACTCCCTTTGAAGATTAGTCTTCAAATTGAGTGTCCTCCCTCTAGATTCGGTTGTTCTCATCTTCATATGTCCCTCCTAAAGTTCTAGTGTGCAAATGATCAATCCAACTTGCTTATCATTTTTCCCATGAGATTATAGCAGGCTATCAAAGACATTTGGAAGTTGTTTACTCACTATAAGCAGCTTGTAAAAATTATTGTAGGTAAAATAAGAATGATGATTAAGTAAGCAAAAATTTGCTAATTCTGCACAATCGAAGAGGGAAGACAAAGATGAAAACAAATAAAAAAAGCAAAAATTGTTTTGCAAGTATTCTAAAGGAAATGATCATATCATAAAGAACTGTCCAAAACTCGTTGCTAAAGAGGCAAAGAAGAAAGAGGCTGGAATGGTTGTTGCAGATGCCTCTACACCAAAAACAGAGTGTGCTAATCTTGTGCAGGCAAAAGACTGGGCGTTTACTACTGTTTGCAATTTCGACCCATCTTCTCATGAGCAGTGCATGTCTATAGTGGACTCAGATGTTTGGTACTTTGACAATGGGGCGACCAAACATATTACCTCGCAACACAGTTTCTTCTCTTCACTCGAGCCTGCCCCTACATGGAATACCATTACATGCGCCAACAACTCCTCTTATCCTGTTATGGGAGTTGGTAAGATCATTTTGACTACTACTGATGGTAGTTCTTTCACTTTGTCAGATGCTTTGTTTGTGTCAGGGATCAAGAAAAATCTATTATCAGTCTTTGCATTAGCCAAGATTGGCTTGGTTGTGAAATTTGTTGATGAAAGATGTACGGTTCATGATCTTTCAAATGGGGATGTGATTATTGCTTCTGGCATTTTATGTCATGGGCTGTATAAGCTCATAGACTGTGAAAATTTTGTAAATGATTTGGCATGTGCAGTACATGATTCTTAGGCTATGACAGATGCAAAGCTTTGGCATGCACACTTTGATCATCTGAATTTTGCTAGTTTGCTACGCCTGCAAAAATCTGAAATGGTGTCCTCTTTGCCCAAACTTGAGGCACCCGGAAAGCATGTTTGTGAAGGTTGTATTTTGGGCAAAATGCAGCGATCCTCCTTTCCAAAAGATGGTTCAGTTCGGGCTACTCAGAACTTGCATCTTGTACATAGTGATGTTTGTGGTCCTATGCAGACAGCTTCTTTTGGAAATTATCTTTACTTCGTGACTTTCATCGATGATTTTTCCAGGCGTGCATGGGTATATCCATTGAAGGAAAAGTCAAAAGTGTTCATGTGCTTCAAACAATTCTTGGTTTTGGCTAAAAATATGTCAGCATGTAAAATGGGCACCCTTCGTTCTGATCGAGGGGGGGAATATATGTCTTCTGATTTTAATGCATTTCTGGCTAAACATGGGATAAAACACCAGGGTACAGTGCAGTGTTGGTCCTAATGAGGAAGCTTCTCAACCTTTGCAGGTTTCATGTGATAATGCACATCATCCCATTTCTTACGCAGATTTACATGATGCACTTGTTGATGAGAGAGTTGATATTGAGGAGCCAAAAACTATGCCAAAATGGTTGGTGCAAACTTTTCGTGATAGAAAATTAGATGCACCTCTGTCATATCATACTTGATCAGGCTCTCATAGTGCCTCTTTTGCATCAGATTGCTATGTTATGGCTACATCAACTCTGTAATGAGAATGAGCCTGTTTCATTTGACAAAGCACAAATTTCAGAAAATTGGATGGTTGCTATGCAATCTGAATATGATGCTATAATGAAGAATAGTAATTGGTCTTTATGTGACATGCCTCCTCACAAGAAGGCCATTGGCACTAAGTGGGTTTACAATCTAAAGTGTAAGCCGGATGGAACAGTTGATGGGTATAAGGCTAGGTTTGTTGCAAAGGGCTATGCACAGGAAAGAGGCATTGATTTTGATGAGACCTTTGCATCTACATGCTACTGTTCGAAGCATCTATGCAGTTGGAGCCCATCACGGTTGGAATGTACATCAGTTGGACATTAAAACTACATTTATGAATGGTGACTGGCATGAAGAAGTGTATGTTTTTCAGCCCCATGGCTTTGTGCAGAAAGGGCATGAAAACAAGGTGTGCAGGTTAAAGAAGGCATTATATGGTTTAAAGCAGGCACCACGTGCTTGGTATGAGAAGATACATGCCTATATGATTGCACATGGTTTTGAGAATAGTCCAACTGAGAGCACCTTATATGTTAAGCATGCTAATGATGTGCTTCTGATCATTGTTGTCTATGTTGATGACATGCTGCTCACTAGTCCTATTGAGAAGCATATGCTGATTTTAACGCTGATTTGCATGCCTCATTTGAGACGTCTGATTTGGGGCATTTGCATCACTATTTGGGCATCCAATTTATGCAAGTTGATGATGGAATGGCTTTGTGTCAAACAAAATATATTGACACATAATTACAGCATTTTGGCCTTGAAGACTATAAGCCTATTGCCACTCCTATGGAGACAACTTTATGATTGAGTCTTCATGATGCTGGAGATGCATTTGAAGCTCTCCTCTATCAGCAGGCTGTTGGATGCCTGATTTACTTATGCATTACTCGGCTAGATATTCACCTTCTTGTCTCACACATGAGCAGGTTTATGCATTGCCCAGGTGTCAAGCATTGGCATGTGGTTAAGCACATCTTTCGCTACTTGAGTTGTACTTGGCTACTTGGGTTGTTTTATCCCAAGGGGGGATCACTACCCCAGATTTGCATGCTTTTTCTGACTCGGACTAGGCAGGTTTCTATGACACTCATGTGTCCACTATTGGCTTTTACTTCATGCTTGGTAGCACATGTATATCTTGGTTGAGCAAGAATTAGCATACTCTAGCCACTTCCAGCCGTGAGGTTGAGTATAGGGCAGCTTTCATAGTGATTGTTGAGTGTGTGTGGCTCAGACGCCTTATGGCTAATTTGGGTGTTGGTTAGTCTTCTGCCACCACCATCTTCACTGATAGTCAGAGCACATTGGCAGTTGCGAGGAACCCTATGTTCCATGCTCGCACTAAGCTCATTGAGGTGCATTATCATTATGTCAGGGATAGGTTCTTTGCTGGGGAAATTAGCTTGGCATATGTGCCCATGCAGGAGAACATTGCAGACCTTTTCATGAAGGCTCTACCTAGGGAGAAGTTTGAAGATTTCCGCAAAGGTGTGGGCTTACTTACTTTTGTGCAGTGATTTCCACATAGCTTGGCACTTCCTTACACATGAGTGCCAGCTACTTGTTCATCGCATCACTCCCAATGGGGATTTGTTGATATATTTAGGTAGTGATGTGTGTGAATACTCTAGGACTGTCGGGGCACTTTTTTCCCTCTTTAGGAGGTTTTTTTTCCACTGGCTTGTATATACACCTATTGCCCTAATGGGCTACTTATCTTTGTACATTGTGGTGGTAATACATTTAGTATTGTGTGTTGTGCTCCAGGCTTCTTCTTCTTCCTTGTGTTGTTCGCATGCTTCCGTAGACGTCTAACTGCAACATCTTTCTAAAGAACTTCTAAAAGACACCTTAAACAATTCATTGTCTTGGCTCGAAGATTCATGCAAGGTGCATTTGACATATCACTAGAAAATCCAAGGTTACTTGGGTTATTTGTTGTCTTCCTAAGTTCCAAGGGGGGTTGGGTTTGCTCTACCCTACAAAAATGGCTTCTAATTTAGCTATCAAATGGGTGTTGATAGCCATTGACTCCAAAGATTAGTAGGCTTGCTTGATAAGAAGAAAACTTGAAATGTTCAAATTAAAAGATTACAAAGCTTGGCTCACTATTGTCTATGGGATATTGTTGTTTCTCCTCAGATTTTCTCCCATACATGCAATCATATCGTATGTAATGTGTAGCTCTTGGGTGGAAAAAGGAAAATTTGTTTCTATTGATGTTGAACATTACAAGCAATTTTTTCATGTAGGAATCCATTTGGCTAGGTTGGCTTTCTCATCATGATAGATTTGAGTTAACAATACTCATAAGTGTAAAAAAGTGGTATTTAACTCTCGGATTGGCATGACGTAGGGAGATAATTTTATGCATGTTGATCACTTGATGACTCTATCTAATTTGACTTTTGGGTGTAAACAGATGCTGTTGGGACAAAGGCTTCTATGGCTTGCTAAAGGAGCTGACTAATATAGGCTCAAGGAATCCAAACTAAGATACGATGGTGGTGTGTTGTACTCAAGTTTTTTTTTTAAATAGAGGGAGTGTCTCACAAATTCTACATAAGCTCAATGAGAGATGGTAAGTCCAATGGCGTACCCATGAATGGTGCTATAGCTTCAAGT